>OY755235.1:89752458-89912626 GCA_963576725.1 Azorinus chamasolen | reverse complement strand
ATTAGTTTTGTAGAGAGTCATTGTCTGAGGGCCTTCACGAATATTAGTCACTGGACTAATTGCGAGTTTTTTCCCAATAAAGGCTTTCATTCTCCATTTCATCCAGTCATCCATCGTTCTTGCAAAATCATTTTCAATCTTTAGCATGTTATTGGGAATTAGTGAATACCGTTGCAAACAGTTTGGATCCTGGTGAGTTTCCCAGTGATTCGGTGTCTCACCAGCATCCAAACTGTTTGTCGTTCAGGTTGCATTTTTGTAGGATAAGATAACATTATGTATTAAATACGAAACAGACAACGGTTTGCTTAAGATAAAAGTCACAATTATGTTTGTTACATGTCACAACAAAACACCGTCACCATGTCAACTGTTATTTATTTGCCAGACCTTTGGAACTTATCCAATATTTGTTGGTACACGCTATAGATATAAATGGGTTCAACAAACAGTGTATATCCTGATCAAATGACTCCTTCAGGAGCACACTGATCTGTGTCTACACTGTTTGCCTTTTGTCCTATTTAAGGGACACAGGGTATAAAAGGGTTAAATGAGGTATGCTCACATCATGTGCAATTTTGGACTACATTCATTTTCGATTAAGCATTTGAGAAACTATTGACTTTAACCTTTTCCTTCATATAAACGTGTTTTCACGCATTTGCAGAGTAGACCCAGATCAGACGGCTCCCATAGGAGCCGTCTGATCTGGTTTGCTCTGTTTGCTACTGGAATTTGATAGATCTGTTTCTGTACTTTTTAAAATGGCTACATGTTCCACCTTCCATATTTCATGATAACTATTTCGTCCATAAATATTCAGTAGGTATTGAAATTTGGACTAATTATAGAACAGGGAAAGGGTTAAGTGTCAAACAGCTTATATACTGATGAGAGATACGATTAATCGGCATCTCATCTGGATCCAAACTGTTTGCAAAGGTGAGCCAGGCCGTGAGTATCGGAATAAGGTGTAACCCTTTCCTTCATGTAAATGTGTTTATGCATTTGCAAACAGAGTAGACCCAGATCAGACGGCTCCTATAGGAGCCGTCTGATCAGAATCTGCTCTGTTTGCTTTTAACAGAATACATATCTAATTCTACAGTTTTTGTCAAAGCAAAAACAAAATGGACTAGAAAGGTTTACATTATATAAAAAGGGCTAACAAATATATATACATGTTGTCATTATTTCTTACATGAACACTGTAAAGGGTCAATAAAGGGTGAAACTATATACATCCTGTTATCGGCACGAAGTCACGGTTTCTCCATTATTGGGGAATCACAGGTAAATATTATGCATCGACCAGTAAATATATACGTTGAACGTGTACATACACTTTAGTCGAGTAACTAAGCAACAGAAGCTGTTTTGATTCTTTCAACACTTAGTAGCTTTTTTATTTATCTACTTTATTTCTTGAAATATTTTTTTCTTTTATTTCGGCTAATTACTACTCTTTAAAACAATTTTAATCCTGATCAGTCGTCTCATCAGGTTCGAAACTATTCTGTATTGGTTATTCTCGCTGAAATCATATACAGAAAACCCCATCTAAACCGAAATTCCAGTAGAGAATATTAAGATACTTTTAGGCAGATGGCTGCTTAATGCAGGGTGAAAGTCATGCAGAAAGCTCCTAGAGGAGCTTTCTGCATGACTTTCAGCTTGCATGAAGCTGCGATATGTCTCCCAAGACCGATTTTTACACTAAATTGAGCGTCCGGTTTAGAAGGGTTTTACTGTATGTGTTAACAAAAAGATTCACACCAAAGCTTGAAAGTGTATTATGACATACAGGATGTACAGTAATGCTCCTTTAAAGCGACCATTATATGGATAAACATAGGCGTTTGCTTCTGCTTCAGGGTCTGCTCCGTTTGCTAATGGAATTTAAAATGTGTTTCTTTATTTTCTAAAATGGCTACAATTTTTTACCTTTCGTATTGCGTTATAACTATTTTGTCCATGAATATTCAGTAGGTATTGAAATTTAGAAATTAATGTAGAACAGGGAAATGCAAGTGGTTGCTTAACCCTTTCTTTGTTTAATATTCATGTAAGAAATAACGACAAATTGAATATACATTAGCTGAAGCGTTATAATGGTACATGATCGTAAGATGTATTTACCTGGGCGGAAACTGTAGAATCACATCTATATACGGTAAAACCCCTCTAAACCGGACGTAAAATTTAGTATAAATATTGGTCTTGGAGACAGGTGGCAGCTTCATGCAGGGTGAAAGTCATTCAGAAAGCTCCTCTAGGAGCTTTCTGAATGACTTTCACCCTGCATGAAGCTGCCACCTGCATAAAAGTATCTAAAATCTTATGTGTTTGAATTCCGGTTTAGAGAGGTTTTACTGTAATTCCATTAGCAAACAAGAACAGGCTCTGATAAGACGGCTCTTATAGGAGCCGTCTGATCTGAGTCTACTCTTTGCAAATGCGTGAAGAGGCGTTCATATGAAGGAAAGGGTTATCACATGCCTTTAAGACCCAGACCTAATTTTGGTGGTCACTATATAGAAGGTTATTTACTGTTTTAGTTTCACAAACGTTAATGTATGGTTTGTTGGACTACAGTAATGCAAAGTGAGTCATGCAGAAAGCTATGTTACAACCACTTTTGCAATAATAACCAGAATTGCAATAAATTTATTGCGAAACTGGTTGGGATGTAAAATGGGTCCAAATTCGTATTGCAATTACTTGACAACCACTTTTGCAATAAAAACCAGAATTGCAATAAATTTTTCTAGATTTAAGAATTAGGTTACCGTTGCATTTCGGGTAGTTGCTAGTAGTTGCAAACAACTTTACATGACATGCCCGGACGAAAACAAAGCCCAAATGGGCTTATCAGTAAATTAGGAAAACAACCATTTATCAGTGTTTTCTCTTTTTAAACACTGGATGGGTTGATAGACTAGTCAATTATATGATTGTTTGTTTTGAAAGTTGTTGAAGTTTACTTTTTTAAAGCTAATTCGGATAATATGGAAGCCTAATGGGCTTATCTGCCAACCATGAACTTGCCAAAAACTACCTGTTCTGAACTTAATATATAATTGAAATTTGACAGTAATGATAACAATGAAGACCAATTTGCCATAGTCGACTAGATCAGACACCTTTTCAAGAATTACAAAATGTTTATTGCGAAACTGGTTGAGATGTAAAAAGTGTCTAAATTCGTATTGCAATTACTTGACAACCACTTTTGCAATAAAAACCAGAATTGCAATAAACTTTTCTACATTGGAGAAATGAGTTATTCATGTATCGGCGGCAGTTGTTAACAGACGCGAACATCTCAAATGGACACATCGCAATGCCAGTAGTCTAACGGGCTCATCCAGCCCACAACGCACCCAGTGACCCCTTCTTTATCCTATATAACGCCTCCATCTTGGATGAGGGAAAAATGAGTGAATTTTCGGAAGCACCGGGGTGTGACCTTAACTGTGACAGTTTATCGATCTGGATCCTAAGAGGCATATATATTTTGGTCGGGGTTTTAGCTGTATGTAACAGATGACGTCAACATCCTACCTAATTCTACCGCTGTTGACAGTTAGATGCACTCTCGCTCTCTCAAATCAGTATCAAGTGTAAGTTAACCGGGTCTTATACAGACCAAGAACTGATAGCAAACACTACGGGGTCGAAAAGTCACATACGGCACTAAGATGATCTGGATCCTAATATGTGGGTTGTATATAAGGGCAGAGAGTGAAGCAGGCGACGAAAGCGATTGGATCGATAAAGCGCCAGAGTTAATACTTTTTTAAATAGTGCGCCACAGTGAATGACTATAAGACGGGGTTAACCAGCCGTGAAATGTAAACACAGGGCTAAATATGTCGCTCGATGTTGTTAAAACACCTCTCTCTCTCTCTCTCTATCTATCTATCTATCTATCTCTCTCTCCCTCTCTCATATTTTAATAGCTAGGTTATACATGATCCTATGAAGCAGATGGTATATTATATGGACATTACGTGGAGATGTTAGATGCGCTGAAGTGTAACCATAATGTAAACCAGTGTCTATGATACAAGCGTTATATATAGATGTTCGGGTTTACCATATTAAATCCCAACTTACAAGTTTAAACATGTCTCAAACATGTGCAAACATGTTCACGTCATTTACCAATCAAATTCATTATTGAGATTAAATGTGTACTGAATTTCTGATATGGTGTTATTTCACCATATACCATAAACGAGTAGACTATGCTGTAACCAGTTTGAAGCAGACGACAGGTTGTAATTAAACGGGTCTTCACATCACACAGGTATGTCTAGATACCTAGATTAATTTATCATTCGCCACGCTTATGTAAATCTTAAGTATTTGACAATACAGCATTTGTCAGCGGCACACGACCTGTGAATTATTAAGTAAAGGAGGGAAATTTGAACTACAAACAGAGCAATACAGTTTTCATGTTTATTCAGATAAACGCATCTACAGGTACGTTTCATATATCTATGTACACTATACATAACATAAAATACATGTATTACAGTACAATTGAACCACAGTCTATCACTGTATATCACTGGCTTTGACCCAGCTGTTAAACTTCTTGGGATAATATTTCCATTTTACAAACAGTTGTTTGTTCTGTCCTTTTCCTTTAGTTTGTAAGACTTCCTCCACCTTCCATAATTGGTCAGGGTCTATCTTGACCTTCTGTAGTTCGCTTTGATAAAAAGTGCCTTGAATGTCCTCATTCTGTAAATCACGAAGTCTGTAGATAGGTAAAAAGCCTCTATGATAACGTTTATGGACTTGAAACATTTCGCCGGAGTAAGTCTCGTCGTAGGCTCGAGTAAACGTCTGCCTCAGATGAGTGATCCGCACATAATCGCCGACTTTGTATTTGAATGGCTTTTGTCTAGGGTTCAGTTTATCCCTTTTCTTGTGTTGTGCGAAATATGTAGACAACCTCACTTCCATTTCGTTCTCGTGGTCAACACTGGCCGGTGCCATACCAATGGTTCTGTGGAATGTGCTGTTATAGCTGTCTGCAAACTGTTGTAGAGTAGGTACATAGGTGTAGTCTTGTTTATAGGTGAACCACCGTCGTAGTCTCATCTTGATGGTGAGAATAGCCCTCTCTGAGGTGGACGCCTTGGTCTCGTTCTGAGTGGGAAAGTATTTGATGTTGTTTTGCTTCATCAAAGCCTGGACTTTCTTGGCACGGAACTCTTGGCCTGTAAAATAAATATGTTGTATAACCCATCTGTGTAAATACACTAAATGTTATTATACATACCATTATAAATACTAGTTACGATGAGCGTCCGTGTTGTTTTTTTATCATGTATACATCAGGGTCTGCTCTGTTTGCTTATGATATATAATAGAGATATGATTATACAGTTTCTGTCATGACGAAACTTCCTATGTACCTGTGCTATTATAACAATTTAATATAATTGATATTCATGGCGTCTTTATTTCTAACATAAATATTCATGGGGAGAGGGTTAAGTACTGGCTGTATTAAGAAACAGTGTGCTCACCTTTGTCAGTCATAAGCTTGACTGGAGACCGTCTGGTGGTTTTAAAGATATCGGCAAAGGCTTCAGCCATTTCCTCTCCCGTTTTCCTCTTTAATGGTCTGAGCCACACGTATTTGCTGAACGTGTCGATAACCAGCAGAATGTATTTGTAGCCTTGATTCCAGTCGGCGTATTTCACCATATCGATCAAATCGGCCATCCATAGATCATCCAAGCCGGCACTGAAGACATGGTTGCGTTGAAAACGTCTGCGCACTGGTTTATGAAGACTGTAGGTTTCTTGATTGTGAAGGAATTGGCGTATGCGATGCATGCCAATCCTGTATTTCCCCTCTTGTTGAACCACTTTGTACAGTTTTTGTGGACCTGCAAAACTGGCTGGATGCTGGGGATCATAATAAATAGTCTTTAAATAATCCTCCCATGGAGCCATGTCTGCTCACGATCGATGTCACTCAGTAACTGATATGTCTATAGTATTATGTTTTGCTTATATGGTGTCACTCCACATTAGTCACTATCTCCATCTGTGCTTTCTTCATCATCGCTGTCCTGTTCGTCCTCGGACACTTCTGTATCGAAGAGGTCGTCAAACTTGGGTTTCACTTTCCTCAAAACCCTCTTCACAGCTGAGCATGATGTCACACCTTTGTCAGTGAGAGTCTGGATATGCTGCAGTACTGTCTTGTGCACTGCGTTGTGACGAAGTGGAATCCAATATTTCTCCAGTAATGTACTGTATCGATTGAGAAATGTCTTTTCAGCAAAAGGTTTCACACGCTCCTCTGCCATATCCGAGGCATCCTCCTCATTTTCTCCTTGAGAAACATATTGGTCATACAACTCTTTGTATCGATCTCTGCCCTCTTTCTGAGCCAGCTCCCACAGGTGGAGATATCCCTCATTGTCCTCGACGGATTCAGTAGACTCTGTCTCAGTTGCTTCCCTGTCAAGTTTACGCTTTTTGACAGGAGAACCTTCACTTTCGGCACACCAACCCCGTTTTACGTGTCTCTGTACATCATGTGCCGTATCAAAAAGCAGTCCGCAATCGTCACAGGAATTCATCTTGTCCGACATCTCGCACTGCTCTACGTCAATGTTGCTGGTTTGAACTCCAACAGAAGAATGATCCAGCGTGTGTGGAATGACTTCTTTTATAGTGATAGGTTCCTGATAGGCTCCTGATTGGTCAATTCATCCTGCCACACAACCTTAGATTTTAGTCGTTCATTCTCTGGCGTAAACGGTTTTAGATCCACCAACATAGGACTGTATGGTTGCTTGGTCACTTTGATAAACGTGTTCATGAAGATCTCGCTACGCCCTGGGTACATTTGCCTAGCCAATGACACGATCGCTTGGCTGTCTACGGGGTTTTTGAAGAGAACCAAATAGTGGCAATTTCTCCTTTGGGTAGGGTCCTTGGTCCCAAATACGTTTTGATTGATGCCAATCACAGAGAGTGATCGATGGTGGGATCCCTCTGTATACAAGCCCGTAATGCGTTTATCTTTGGCCGCTTCAGAAAACAAGTCATCAATGACCAGGAGGTTGTTGACTGTTGGATCAAAGAAGTCGTCCTCATCTAAGTCTCCAGGAATGCCTTGAATAAACTGTACTCGGGGTGAAACTGTTCTCTGGACCAGGGCATAAAGGGGTTGCCATCGCTTATACAGCCACACGATTCGCTGTATGTGTGGCTGTATTCTAGCTCCATGGTGTTGCAACATCTCTTTGACGAAGGTAGTTTTTCCACAGGCTGAAATGCAATAAAAAGTGTCTGAGTAATCACGTTAATCTCAGTGAATGCATTGAAACTCACGACACACAGCGCGTCTACTGATAGCTATCTACATATGTAAATGAGACACTGTGCACATTAACAAATAGCGATTCAGACGTATTAGCGAGTCACACTACGTTTTTACTATTGCCTACCTAGGTATGTTAAAGAGACACGCAGTGCTTTTACTGTTAGTTTTCTAGACATGTTAAAGGTACACGGATCGTTTAAACTGACATGTAGAAATAAAAGAGAGCAAAATACCTGTGGGTCCTGATATCATCATGGTAAACGGGTGATATAGAATCATAGTCTTGGGCCGTGGCTGCTCCAACTGTAGTGGTGGTGGTGGTGGTGGTGGTGGTGGTGGCACTCCCATTTCTTGTGGTGGTGGTGGTGGTGGTGGTGGTGGTGGTACTCCCATTTCTTGTGGTGGTGGTGACATCATCTGCTGAGGTGGAGGTGGTGGTGTCAAATCTGCATCTCTCTCACTGTGCTTCTGTTTATGGTGTCTCATCATGGCATCCTTTCTCGAGAAGGTTTGAAAGCAACCCGGACAACTAGTGAAAGACATGTGGACTATTGGGTGTCTGCAGCGCAAATGACCAATCTTAGGTTTGGATATGCTTTTTGTACTATTGCATTTGCTTCGGGGAAAGACACATTAGTCTCGCCTTTCCTTCTCTTAGTCTCGCCTGACATTTTCTTAGTCTCGCCTGATGTATAAAGACATAGATCCTTTTCCACGTCAAGTGTCCTGTTATCAACCAATCAGAATGCACTTCCTTTCACAACCAATCAGTGTTGAGAGCCTTCTATAAACGGCAATGTATTACTAGAACTATTTCATTTTACTTCAGGTCGACAAGGAGAGAAACACGTCCATTACTGTTCAAAGAAAATGGTTTATGTCTGAAGCATTTATACAGTGAGTATGTTCTTAGTCTCGCCTGGCTTTTTCTTAGTCTTTATCTTAACCCTTATATCAAATACTTTATAACCTATCAGATGCTTTTCAAACTGACACTTCAGATTGTGATACTTTCAACATTATTCAAATATGATTATATGACCCAAACACTAATACAAGCTATTATTTTTTACTTCAGGTAATATACAAATATGGCTTACGAATGCGAAGAATGTGGACAGACATTTCCCAAGTTAAGTCAACTTCTTCAACATCGACGGGCAGAGAATCACTGGAAGAAGTATATATGCCCAAGCTGCAAGAAAGTGTTTATTCGTAGAGAGAACTTGGATCGGCACATGAAGAAACATGCGGACGACAAAAACCACCATTGTCCAGAATGTTTAAAAGTTTTCACTAGAGACGACGCTTTAGAGGATCACATGCACCAAAAGCATGGTTGGGGCGCACATAAACGTAAAACAGAAGATCAGGAAGGTGGTGGATCGCAAAAACGACATAAACTACATGAGAAAAACCCGGCTACGATGTACAGTATTGAGAAAATCAGTGACAAGAAAATTGAAAAATTCAAAACAAGAGCCAGCTATTATAAAATTGCCGTGAGTGATATTGAAATCAGGGAAATGTCAACAATACTGAAAACTTTAAGAGTCATTTTTCAATCGATCATTGACAAAATAACAGAAGATATCCCATCTACAGATCTCGTGAGAGTGTCTATGGATAACCCGCAACTAGACTTTCCGATCGTTTTGCCATTCATGAGGCGTACTGAGCTCACAGTGAACCGTCTATTATCGGAAATAGAAAGAGTACTGCAATCGTATGAGCAGTTTGTATTAGACGAGACATTTGGAATGGAGCTAGTCCACGTTCAAACTCCCATCGGAAGTGGTCATAAGCGAAAGCCTTTTGTAGACATATCCAGAATGTTGAAGAGCAAAGGCAGTATCATTCAGATAAAAAACAACGATGAACTCTGCTGTGCTCGCGCCATAGTAACCGCCATAGCTCGCAATGATGAACACCCACAGTGGAGCAATATAAGACAAGGACGGCATATACAGAAGCAACTAGCATTGAACCTGCATGAAAAAGCTGGAGTGCCGTTGCAAAAATGTGGGCTTGAGGAAGCGAAACGGTTTCAGTCTGTGCTACCTGATTATACGATACACATCATATCAAAGGAACACTTCAATAGCATCATTTATGAGGGTCCAGAAGGAGGCAAACCAATTTATTTGTACTACCACGACGAACATTTTGATGTGATCACTAAAATGACAGGATTCCTCAACAGAAGCTACTTTTGTGACACGTGTAAAAAGGGGTACAACACAAAAGAAGAACATTGTTGTAACAACCCATGTCATTACTGTCATCACCTACATGAAGACAAGACAGAGGATTGGAGACTGTGTGACGACTGTTGCTGTTATTTTCAAAATGAGATCTGTTTTAAACTTCATAAACAGAAATCAACTCATGGACATTCATCTTGTGAACAGCGCTTTAGATGTAGTCATTGCTATCAAATGATTAATACTAAACTCCACAACAAGCCTCACGTCTGTGGAGAAATCTACTGCAAAACGTGCAAGGATTTCTTCCCAGAGGACCATCTATGTTACATGCAGCCAGTTACTAGTGAGTGGGCAAATGATAATAATAGGTCAACGAAAAAGACAGACTCTATCACATACATATTTTTTGATTTTGAATGTACGCAGGATGATCTTCTCTCTTGTCATAAGGGATACTTACCGGATGAAACTACCAAATGCCAAAACTGTGCAAAATCTTGGTGTGGTACATTTGAGCACAAACCTAACCTGTGTGTGGTACATAAAGTATGTACATCTTGCTTAGATATCCCAGTCACAGCAACATCCGAGTGCAAAACATGTGGCAAGAATGCACTAAAATTTCAAGGCAATGACACATGTACGGAGTTTTGCCAGTGGTTATTCTCAGAAGAAAACGTTGGAGCCACCGTGATCTGTCATAATTTCAAGGGATATGACAGCTACCCCATTTTGCAGTACTTGCATGACAATGCCATTCTCCCCGAAGTGATTACAACAGGCTCTAAGTATATGTCGGTCAATGTGCCTGTATGTAAAATTCGTATGATAGACTCCTTAAACTTCATGCCTATGCCGTTAGCAGATATGCCAGAATCCTTTGGAGAGACCGAATTAGCCAAAGGTTACTTTCCACATCTGTTCAATCGTAAAGAAAATCAAAACAGTGTGCTACCACATCTTCCCGACCTTCAATATTATGCCCCTGACAACATGAACCCCGACAGTAGAAAAAAGTTTCTACAGTGGTATGAGCTAAACAAGAGCAATCACTTCAATTTCCAAGATGAACTTTTGCGATACTGTCAATCAGATGTCGATATTTTACGAAAGTGCGTTCTCAAATTCAGAAAACTCTTCATAGATTTAACCAAACGAGGTGACTGTATAGGCATAGATCCATTTGAAAAATGCATTACAATCGCCTCGGCCTGCAACCTGGTGTTTAGGACGCTTTTTCTTGACCCCGAGAGCATCGGAATTATCCCACCTCATGGATACAGAGCTGAAGCTAAACAGTCTATTATGGCTTACCAGTGGATGTCGTACCTGGCTCATACCAAAGGGATTCATATTCAGCATGGTAGAAATCAGGGCGAAAAAGAAATAGGTCCATACAAGGTGGACGGGTATTACGAGACTGTTGATGGCGAAAAGATTGTCCTAGAGTTTCATGGGGATTTCTGGCATGGGTGCCCCCAATGCTTTTCCAAATCTACTCTCAATCCTGTGAGCAACACAACCATGGGTGATCTTTATGCCCGTACAATAGAGAAAAAACAGTTCATTGTATCGCACGGTTATACTTACATTTGCATATGGGAGTGCGACTTCAAAAGAGAAATGCTGAAAAATAAAGACATGGAAGCATATATTGATGCCTTGGAGATTGTCACTCCACTCGAGCCACGTGATGCTTTTTTCGGGGGTCGTACAGAAGCTTTCAAACTGTACGAAGAAACAACAGAATCACAACAGATCAAGTATTATGACGTTACATCTCTGTATCCTTTTGTGAATAAGACAGGAAAAATACCAATGGGACATCCTGATATCATCACAGAAAATTTCAAAAATATCGAAGATTACGAAGGTCTGATCAAGTGCAAAGTACTTGCCCCTCGGAGGTTACACATGCCCGTGCTACCCATGAAATGTAATGGTAAACTTTTATTTAGTTTATGCAGCACTTGTAGTGAAAACTATCAACAAACTCCTTGCGAACACACCGATGAAGAAAGAGCATTTAAGGGTACATGGGTGTCGGACGAGTTGAAGCAAGCTGTAGCTCAAGGATACAGAATACAGTGCATCTATGAAGTATGGCATTTCAATGAAGTATCACAATACAATCCTTATACGAAAACAGGTGGACTTTTCACACAGTATGTTAATACGTTTTTAAAGGTGAAACAAGAAGCCAGTGGATGGCCTGATTGGTGTACAACAGAAAATGACAAACAAACTTACATATGTCGATATCGTGATAAAGAGGGCATTCAATTGGACTACCACAACATTCAGAAAAATCCAGGTCTGCGTTCCCTGGCCAAACTCATGTTGAACTCGTTTTGGGGAAAGTTCGGACAAAGGGTTAATTTGACGCAGGCTACTTACATATCGGATCCGGCTGAGTTTTTTGACCTGATGCTCTCTGATCAACAGCAAGTCAAAAACGTCAGATTTGTCAACGAGGAAATGGTGCAACTAGACTGGGTATTCAATAACGACTTTATCGAGCCATCTTGTCGAACCAACGTTGTTGTAGCTGCTTATACCACGGCCCAGGCACGCCTTAAACTCTACAGTTATCTCCAACCACTGTGTGACCGGGTTCTGTACTGCGACACTGATTCCGTGGTCTTTATCTCTCAGCCCGGGGAATGGGAACCTCCATTAGGCGATTTCTTGGGCGACCTTACCGATGAAGCTCCAAACAATTCGATCTTGAACTTTGTGACGGGCGGCCCAAAAAACTATGCATACACGTTGCTGAAGCCAAATAAGAAGGGACACACATCTGTATGCAAAGTGCGAGGGATCACTCTCAACTTTAAAAATCAACTAAACATTAACTTTGACACTATTCGGGATTTAGTTACAGGTGACAGAAAAGGAGAAACAATATCTGTAGTTGACGACAACAAGATCACACGAAATCCCACAATTGGACACGTGATCACAAAACGTGAAGTGAAAGACTACAAAATTGTGTTTGACAAACGTGTCATTGCAGACAAATATAATACCAAACCATATGGAATGTAATTATCTGCGAGCGGCAAAAATAATATAATGTACAAAAAATACCCAAGAGGGTAGTTTATTATCCTAGCTTTTCTTGAAGGAAAAAATGTGTATGTAAAGTTGTATCATGTATATTTGAACTGTGCTTTTGCATTTTTGTTTATAAATTGTTTTGTTTTAGTAATAACAAACGATTTGGTGTTCCTCATTATTTCGGAATCTATGTATTTGACTAAACATGGTTATAATTTGCAGCTACATACATAAAGCAATGACGAAATTTAACGAATATTTATTTCGTACCAATTCGATTGAGTTTATCATTACATGATTATTGTACTTATGCCATATAACACTACATACAATATTAATTGATTTTTATGTATTTGTGGATATTGGCCCTTAGTTTGATGTTTAACTAACCAATACATTGAAAGGTATATAGGGTATTTAATAAACGGGCATCTGATTGGTGTCTCAATATGAAAACTGTGTTGTCTATTCAGCCCAGATGTGCTTCACAGAGAGATAGAGAGAGAGAAAGGGGGAGGGAGGGAGAGGAAGAGAGAGAGGAGAGGGAGAGAGAGAGAGATTGATGTTTTAACCCTGTGTTTACATCTCACGGCTGGTTAACACCTGATAAACTGTCACAGCTAAGGTCACACCCCGGTGCTTCCGAAAATTCACTCATTTTTCCCTCATCCAAGATGGAGGCGTTATATAGGATAAAGAAGGGGTCACTGGGTGCGTTGTGGGCTGGATGAGCCCGTTAGACTACTAATGCCAACAAAGCCTAAATGGGCTTATCAGCACGTTATGAAACCAACCTTATATCGTCTCTTTCTGTTTGAACATTGGGGATTGACAGCGTAGTCCCAACCACTTTTGCAATAAATTTATTGCGAAACTGGTTGGGATGTAAAATGGGTCCAAATTCGTATTGCAATTACTTGACAACCAGTTTTGCAATAAAAACCAGAATTGCAATAAACTTTTCTGGATGAAAGAAATAAGTTACTGTTGCATTTCGAGTAGTTGCTAATAGTTGCAAACATCTTAATAGGACATACCCGGATGCAAACAAAGCCCAAATGGGCATATCAGTAAATTAGAAAACCACTCATTTATCAGTGTTTTCTCTGTTTGAACGCCGGCTGGATTGATAAATTAGTCGATTATAGGATTATTTGTTTCGAAGGTAGTTGCAAACATCTTTTTAAAGCTAATTCGGATAATATGGAAGCCCAATAGGCTTATCAGTCATCTATGACATTGGCCAAAAACTACCTGTTCTGAACTTACATGTTCGTAAAATTGACAGGAATGATAACAATGAAGACGAGTTTGCCAGAAGAACAGAACAGAACAGAACTTTATTTCACCCAGGTATATAACATACAGCATGGGGTTATGTCAACAGTGAAGTAGATAAACAATTGTATATAGGTTCCGATTGTGGGGGAAAAATCATAGGAAACAATCGATTCGAGGTATACTAAGTCCATAAGAGAAGAGCGTATCTAGGTTACCAGTGTGTTGATTTAACTACACATGTGACCGAGACGCTCGTCAATGACATTCCACTATGTACTACGCGTTGTGTACTATGCACAACAAAAGCGTGCGTTTGATTACGGCAAGGTCATTATAGCTGCGAAAGTGTCAACAGACGGCTTGGACAAATGGCGACTGAAAGGTAAGGTGGTTAATTCTTTGATTTATTTTGTCAATTGCCTAGTTTCGTTTATGCAGTGCAGACAGAGAGTGTGAGGCTACAAAAAGACTCTCGAATCCTGGTCGGCACTGCATTGACGGTATGTGTGTGTGTAAATTCGTGTAAAGACCTGCTTTACGGTAGCAAACAGCATCGAGCTGGATCGAGTGTCCTGTGGAATTCGGTCCAGGACGGGACTGCTTGCTGAACGTGCAATAATTCTAGTTTTAGCCATATCATGACTTATACATATTACAGTGTTGTACAACATTCAGCCGTGGTGTAAGCAATATTACATGCACAATACTGCACTTGTAAATCAATGACTTAAGCATTTTAAATATCATGCAAACCGTGTAGGTTTGGATTTGGAACTTCCTTCTCTCAAGCAATGAATCGTGAGGGTAGCTCCAAGTCTAGGGGAGATAACATTAATAGACTTTGAAAGTAAATAAACAGGTATAAACCGTTTCGGTTTACAGTAGTGCCATTGATCACCAAGGATTTCGCATTCGCATGTTTTCATACATATTCATATAGATCTACATGTTACCAAGTTGTATATAGTTGCGCAGCATTCATAGTAGGTGAACCCCAAATGGGTGACGAGTTTGCCAATCTTTCCAACAAAGGAGATCCAAGTCTGAAACTGTATAACTATGCTCCAAAGTATTAACCCTTTCGCTGGCAAACTCGCTTGTCTGCTAACTTTGTCGTCTACCGCAAATTTCCATTCCCCTGATTTCCTCCCTTTCTGTTAAAACAACAACAACATATAGGCTGGGTCCTAGTAGTGGTTACCGTAGCATCCCCCCCCTAGACTTTTTTTCATGGGTACCAAATTGTTCGATGGGGTCCTCAGAACACATTTTGAGGATGCCCCCCAAAATAAGTTTGTCCCAGCTATGTTTTATTTAACGGTTTCCATGGTAACCCGAGGTAATTTTCGAAACTACCTTGGTTCAGAAAATGCGCCATAACTTTGTTTTTAGAAGCAATAGAAGGACAAAATAAGTACCAAAGTAAAGCAGAGACATATAGCTTGAATATGATATATGATTTTATTAATATTCATAAATGCATTCTTATGAATATTGATGAGGAAGTAAAAAATGTGATTTTTTTAGAAAAAAGGAGTGTGTTGTTTAGTCTGAGAGGCTTATTAATGCACAGAAATTATTGAATTTAGATTTAAGTTGTTCGTTGGAGTCCTCAGAACACATTTTGAATATTTTCCCAAATAATTTTGCCCCATCTATGTTTTATTAAACGGTTTCCATGGTAACCCGAGGTAAATTCCGAAACATCTTTGGTTCAGAAAATGCGTAATAACTTTGCTTTTAGAAGCAATAGAAGGACAAAACAAGTACCAAAAAAAAGCAGAGACATATAGCTTGAATATGGTATATGATTTAATTAATATTCATAAATGCATTCTTATGAATATTCATGAGAATGTAAAACAAATGCGTTTTTTAGAAAATGGAGCTTGTTGTTTAGTCTGATAGGCTTATTAATGCACACAGATTATTGAATTCAGGTTTAAATTGTTTGTTTGGGTCATCAGAACACATTTTGAGCATTCCCCCCAAAGTAATTTTGTCCCATCTATGTTTTATTGAACGGTTTCCATGGTAACGCGAGGAGGTAAATTTCGAAACATCATTGGTTCAGAAAATGCATAATAACTTTGCTTTTAGAGGCAATAGAAGGACGAAACAAAAACCAAAGTATAGCCGAGACTAATATCTTGATTATGATATATAATTTTAATAATATTCATATATGATTGCTTATGAATATTAATGAGGAAGTATAAAAATCTACTTTTTTAGAAAAATGAGTTTTTTGTTTAGGCTTAGAGGCATATTAATGCACAAAAATTATTGAATTCAGGTTTAAATTGTTCGTTGGGGTCATCAGAACACTTTTTGAGCATTCTCCCAAAATAATTGTGCCCCAGCTATGTTTTATTAAACGGTTGCCGTGGTAACCCGAGGTAAATTTCGAAACTATCTTGATTAAGAAAATGCTTCATAACTTTGCTTTTAGAGACAATAGAAGGACAAAACAAGAACCAACGTAAAGTAGAGACGATAGCTTGAATACGATATGTAATTCTATTAATACATATAATGCATTCTTATAATGCATTCTTATGAATATTAATGGGGAAGTAAAAAATGCGTTTTTAGTTTGACGAGTTTGTTTTTAGTCTGAGAGGCCTAATAATATACAAATAGTTATTGAATTCAGATTTAAATGTTTTAATATCAACATACAAATAAAGGAAAACATCTTTGGTTCATGTAATATTTCTAAAAAATGTATATTTAAGCTAATTTGCATATAACGTGCGTAAATGAATAAGCAATTTAACATAAGCCCTATATTTAGCATTGTTTCGAGTGTACTATCTTTTCTATTAGTTATTTTACGTTAAATACCAGAACAACAAACATTGACAAGAGCAGAGGGTCATTACTTTGGGTTCTTGAATATTAATTCATATTTATGAATATTAATGAGATGTAAAATAAACATACTTGAATGAGCTCCCGACGGAAGAAGTATTCTTCTCTTTGGTCAGCGACTCCCTCGCAACAGACAAATCACTGTGCTCTAAAGCTCAGAAGAATCCTGCTTCTTCTTTAAAATCTCTTTCGTCAACATCCCCTGTGGTGCAGTCGATTCCCCAGTTGTTAGTTGCAGATTGGCACCCAACTGCTGGCCCGGGCGCGGGTTCCCCGTTTACCACTTGAGTGGTACCCTTTGTTCTGGTGCAGGTACTGTTCTGCTGCCAGGTCTCCCGGTCCGCTTGTTGTGTGAAGAGTTTTGCCTGGTCCTGCTGAATCTAGGCCCAGTTATCCGTCACCGGTCCCCGGTGTCCTGGCGTTAGTGTTTCCCTTTCATGACATCACCAGCAGACCGTTCTACCGAGCCCCCGCCCAAAGATGTCACTGTGTATTCTTTAGCCCGGTGTCCTAAGTTTGCTCTCCAACGGTCCTCCGGTGGCCCGGTCTGGTCCTTTGGACTAGCGTACCGAAGTGGACCGGTAAATCTACCAGTCCAATCTTTTCTACAGGGCATTCTGTCTCTACACCGCATTACAGTCGACAGGAAGCTGCTCTGGCTAAGTCTAGACGTTCTTGGTCGTCTAGACCCTGCAATTACTCTTCATCTTCTGAGTACACCTCGGACTCCCCAGTCCCCATCCCACCCACCCCGTATGAGGCGTAAAAACCTTCTTATTCTTCTAATGGGAACCGGCACTCGCACCGCTCTCATCGCAGATCGAGGTCTTACCATTACTCTTCTATGCGAATACATCGCTCTGCCTCCTCAGATTCGCCGGCTGGTCGCTCTCGATAGCCGACACTCATTCTGGGCACCAGCAAGCTTCACCTAGAGGGAGAATATCTCTCACGTGAACCCACAGCCCACACTTCTATGTCTATGGCGGGTCCAACTCTTCCCGGGTGCTGCCATCCATGGCGTTCACCAGGGCGGATTCTGAGGGAGAGCAGGAAGACACTTTGTCCATTATGGCTCCTAGGGATGGTCCTATTTTTTAAGGGAATCAGACTTTGTGGAAGCCTCTCACTCAGATTTAGACGGGACATAGCCCTCTTTTTCTTTAGATGATTCTGAATTTCTGAACATCAATATTTTTTATTGAGAATTCGTGTGAAGATTGTTTTAGAATCATCCCACCCTCTGTCTGCCTAGACCCCCGAATCCTATTCACAGGGGTCCTCTATCCTCTTCCGTGCTAGTGTCAGTCGAAAAAGTGGAACTCCCTAACCTAATTAAGTCTAGGGAGACTTTTTCTCCTTCCACGGGACTTCTTTCCCGTTTGCTTGACCTGGACGAAGATGTTTGTGCCAGCCCGGCAACTGGGTGGATCATGTCCGCTAAACTCTTACGGACAAGGGTTCCCCGGGTATCTCTTAGGCCTCCGGTTTCAAATGAAAATCGACCTGGGATGTTTTATCAGATCCCCTCACTTGTTTCCGACAGCCCCAAGGGCGGGCATTAGCCTCCACCCCCCCCCTCTCTCTCTCTCTCTCTCTCTCATCTCTCTCTCTCTCTCATCTCTCTCTCTCTCTCTCTCTCTCTCTCTCTCTCTCTCTCTCTCTCTCTCTCTATTTACTTCTTTAGCACTAGCAGTTGCATCCAACAGATGGGATTCGCTTCAAACATTGACGTATTATCATTGACGTACGTATTATTATCGATATTTAAGACAGGTGACAGCTTAATGCATGGTGAAAGTCATGCAGAAAGCTCCTAGTGCAGCTTTCTGCATGACTTTCACCATGCATTAAGAAGTCACCTGCCTAAAAGGGTCTTAATGCTTCTATAGAGAAAATTCGAATAATCGAGATTTTACCGTATACTCAAAATAATACTAAATACAATGCTCATAGAAAATTGCTTATTCATATACGTACATTATATGCAAATAAGCTGAAATTCGCATGCTTTATAGAAATATTACCTGAAACAAAGATGGTTTATTTTCCTTCACATGAAAACATTCAAACATGAATTCAATAACTCTTGTTTATTAATAGGCATCTCAGACTAAATAATTAACTCCTTTTTTCTAAACAAAAATCGGATGGTTTTACTTCCTCATTAATATTCATAAGAATACATTTATGAACATTAGTTAAATTACATATCATATTCAAGTTATATGTCTTTGCTTTATTCAGGTTCTTGTTTTGTCCTTCTTTCACCTCTAAAAGCAAAGTTATGACGCATTTGTTTAACCATGGATGTTTCGAAAGTTACCTCGGGTTACCATGGAAACCGTTAAAAACATAGCTTGGACATAATTATTTTGGGGAATGCTCAAGTGGTGTTCTGCGGGCCCCAACGAACAATTTAAACCTGAATTCAATATTTTTTTGTGCATTAATAGGCCTCTAAGACTAAACAAAAAACTCATTTTTCTAAAAAGCAGATTTTTATACTTCCTCATTAATATTCATAAGCAATCATCTATGAATATTATTAAAATTATATATCATAATCAAGATATATGTTTCTGCTTTACTTTGGTTTTTGTTTCGTCCTTCTATTGCCTCTAAAAGCAAAGTTATTATGCATTTTCTGAACCAATGATGTTTCGAAATTTACATCCTCGCGTTACCATGGAAACTGTTCAATAAAACATAGCTGGGACAAAATTACTTTGGGGGAATGCTCAAAATGTGTTCTGATGAACCAAACAAACAATTTAAACCTGAATTCAATAATTTGCGTGCATTAATAAGCCTATCAGACTAAACAACAAGCTCCTTTTTCTAAAAAACGCATTTTTTTACATTCTCATGAATATTCATAAGAATGCATTTATGAATATTAATTAAATCATATACCATATTCAAGCTATATGTCTCTGCTTTACTTTGGTACTTGTTTTGTCCTTCTATTGCTTCTAAAAGCAAAGTTATTACGCATTTTCTGACCCAAGGATGTTTCGGAATTTACCTCGGGTTACCATGGAAACCGTTTAATAAAACATAGATGGGACAAAATTATTTGGGGAAATACTCAAAATGTGTTCTGAGGACTCCAACGAACAACTTAAACCTAAATTCAATAATTTCTGTGCATTAATAAGCCTCTCAGACTAAACAGCAAACTCCTTTTTTCTAAAAAAAATCACATTTTTTACTTCCTCATTAATATTCATAAGAATGCATTTATGAATATTAATAAAATCATATATCATATTCAAGCTATATGTCTCTGCTTTACTTTGGTACTTGTTTTGTCCTTCTATTGCTTCTAAAAACAAAGTTATGGCGCATTTTCTGAACCAAGGTAGTTTCGAAAATTACCTCGGGTTACCATGGAAACCGTTAAATAAAACATAGCTGGGACAAACTTATTTTTGGGGGCATGCTCAAAATGTGTTCTAAGGACCCCAACGAACAATTTGGTACCCATGAAAAAAAGTCTAGGGGGGGATGCTACGGTAACCACTACTAGGACCCAGCCTAATAGTAACAGTAACAAACACTTTGGACCCTGATGAGACGCAGAGTTACTCTGCGTCTCATCTGGATCCAAACTGTTTGCATAGGTAATCACAGATCCGGCATTGGCAGCGACAGGGTTAAAAAAATAGATTTAAGCTAGCATTATTAGTAACACATATAGGCAATATAATGCTGCACCACTATAATACATGTGTCAGACTATGTGCATAGGTCAATGTTCAACAAAATGATAACAGCTATGATAGAGACCAGCAATTTAACCAGTATAATAGTGGACGTAAACAGTGTACACCCAGGTTCTGTCGCTTTCATCATGAAAACTAAACTTTAGCTGGTGTAGGATCGAATGAGAGCTATGAGCACCAGACCTGACCGCCTTAGTTTGTATGCCTTGCTCTGGGTTCACACGTCTTGCAATGTTCGATATCATCTTGATAGCGACCAACAATAGCTGGTATACAGGCAGTGAGGTAATGGTAAACGGTGTGCATCCAGACCGGATCACTCATAGCGGGCCGTTTGGAATGGGTCCACACCGTTTTTAAAAGCGTTTTTGATATTCGACAACATATATATTTACAGTAATAAAAATATTAGCATTTGGATATGGTGTTTCATAAATAGATAAAGTTGCATCTATGCCCGGAGGTGTGGGACTTATAATCGAGTATACTGATGCTTAGTGCTTATCGCGAAAACTTTTTCATAATGATCTTTACAAATTTGCTCGTGTTTCTAAGCATATATGCGGGAGCGTCTGATAACAGGTGTTTCAATGAGATATGTCGTGATACATTTCGAGTACTCAAATTCAGGAGAGTGTGCCTTTCTTCTTGAAAAAAGTTACATTCAAGTAAGTAATGTTTTTCAGATCCAATATGACCTGTCTCGCAAAGCGGACAGACTCTATCCTGGAAAGGTGTTCCGTCATAACGCCCAGTCTCGACTGGAAGGAGGTGATTTGCGGTACGGAACTTAAAGAGACTCAGGTAATCTTGACTGTCAAGCTGTTTGAAGTAATTTTCGAGATCTAAGTTTTGTTTAAAGCTATTGTAAATTCGGCCTTTGTGTGACTGTTGGAGACTATTGTGCCAATTTTGCTTGAATTGATCGATTAAAGTTTGTTTAATATTTAGGTGTATATTTTTAAGGTTCATTACAAACTGGTTCATCCATATGTCTGGTCGCCCTACAGAGCACAGTATATCTTTAATTTTGTTTAGCCATTTGAAATCATCTCGAGGTTGGTTTATCATATAAGTATACAATTGATATGCTAGTTTTTGTTCTTTTCCCGATATCAATCTTGCCCAGTAAGAGATCATGCGACTCTGGATAATAATTGAGATAGGATATCTGCCTAGTTCTCCGTAAAGGAATGCCAAAGGTGTGGATTTTCTGGCTTTCGTTATTTTTCTGAGGAAATCAGTATGGACCTTTTCTAAAATATCTATATTTTCATAGCCGAATATTTCTGAACCGTATGTGAGTATAGGAGTAATGGTGTGGTCGAATAGTTTAATTGTTAAATCTACTGGCAGGTTTGCATTTTTAGCTCTTGTGTATAAAAGATTCAGGGCTTTTCTGGCTTGTTGTGCGACATGTTTTCGTGCATTTAAAAAAGAGCCGTTGCTTGAGAATGTAACTCCTAAGTAATGATATTGACCGGTGATTTCTAAAGGCTGGTCTCCTAGATTAAAGTTAAATTTTTTCGTTTGCCTTGCTCCAAAAACAACAACTTTTGTTTTGTTTGTGTTTACTTTAAGGTGCCAGGAAATACAGTAGTCGTGGAATATATCCAGACAGTTTTGGAGGTTGTCTGGCGAATCTGAAAGGAGTATGGTGTCGTCCGCATAGAGTAATATGAGTAGTTTAAGCCATTGAGATCCGATGATGGGATCATTTAACTCTAGTCCTACGGCACCATTAGCAAAGAGGTAGGATTGGAGATCATTTAAAAAAAGGGTGAACAATATGGGGGATAAATTTTCTCCTTGTCGTACTCCGATTTCGGAGAGAAAGGTTGTCGATAGCGATCCGCCATGGAAAATACGTGATTTTATATTTTTATACATGTTTTGAATCAGTTTGAAAAATTTACCATTTACTGTATTTTGAAGAAGTTTGTACCATAATCCGGTTCTCCATACTTTATCAAACGCTTGGGAGAAATCAATAAATGCACAATATAGTTTCTGTTTACGTTTCTTTAGAATTTCGATCAATGAGTGGAGTGAAAAGATGTGGTCAGAGCAAGAGTAACCTTGTCTGAAGCCTGCTTGGTTTTCTTCAATAATATTGTAGGTTTCGAGAAAAAGCGCCAACCGACGGTTTAAGACAGCGGTGAAGAGTTTTCCTAGGCAACTCAAAATAGTTATTGGGCGGTAGCTATTTGTATCATTGCGATCCCCTTTATTTTTGTAAATGGGAATTATTGCCCCTTCTAACCAGGATTGAGGCATATGACCCGTGTTCAATACTTGGTTAAATAACTGGCAGTAGAATGGCATCGAGATTTCTTTACTAGCTTTTAGGTATTCGTTTAATATGTTATCGTGATGGCTCGGTGACTTTCCATTGTGTAATTTGTTTATACAATACAAAATTTCAGCATCTGTTATAGTGGAATTTAAACACTCGTTTGTCTCGTTGGGGTCTGTGTCTACATTTAGTCTGTCATCATCTATGTTATTTCGGTTTAATTCCTTAAAGTGGTCGTAAAATTCTTCAAGAGAAGGTGAGGGTTCATTTGTGTTCCTGTGTTTTAGATTATTTAGGAATTTCCAATACTGTTTTGGATTTCTATCATTCAAATTTCTCAGTTTTGCTTGATTTGCTGTCTGATACTTTTTTATGAACATGTCCATTGTTCTTTTGTACTGTTTACTTGCATTCTGAAGTCTCAATTTGTTATCTGCATTTGGTGATATTTTGTAGTTTTGTCTTGCATCATGGTAATTTTTTCTGGCCTTTTGGCATTTAGGCCCAAACCAAGGTTTGCGTGCATATTGAGCGTTAGATGGATACGTGTTATATTGTTGGGGAGATGCATTTTGTGCAGCATTATAGAGTAATGATGAGAATTTTTCAGTTACATGATCAATAGCTTCAGTGGACTGTGGATTTTCTTTCAAATGATCAGTAAGGTAATTTATGCTGTCCGTCTCTATATGGTTCAAAAATGTGTGTGCTATTTCCGGTTTCCATCTAGGCTTCGCTGGTCTATCAACATGATCATAAGTTTTTTGCTTAGTGTTAAATTCTGGCACTTTGATACTAATGTGCACTGCATTATGACCATCAGAGAACAGTGAATCGGTTTGTATAATTTCGAAATCAGAAATATATTTGAAAGAGTCTGCGGTTGCAATTGCATAATCAATAACTGATTTTTCTCTAAAAGTGTGAGCTCCAATGTTTTTATCTTTGTGCAGCCGACCATTAGCGATAAAAAGGTTATTATTTCTACATATTTCGATCAATCTCATACCATTAATATTTGATCTTTTGTCACAGGAACACCTTTCCAGTGGAATGCCTAAGAGTTCGAGGATGGTATGTCTGTCTAGATAGGCTTGGGAATCTGTGTCTATGCCAAAGACTGACGACAAGTGCGTATCTGAGGGTATATAATCGGAGAGCTGACCAGTTCTTCCATTTGTATCACCGAGAAGGTATACATATTTATAATTTGAACATTTGTCAAATATCTCGTTCTCGAATTCGTCTAAATATTCGTCATTCAAAAAACGCGAGTTTTCGGGGGGTAAATAGATGGCACCCAGAATTATGGGTTCGTCTGTATTGCTTAATTCTTTATTTAGTTTTATCCAAAGAATGTATTCAGAATTGTTCGCAATAAGATCAGTATATGGGACTATTTCATCTTTTATATAGATGCCAACACCTCCTGACTTTCGTTTATATATTTGTTTTCTATGGTTTGCATAAAATGTATAGCCAGGTAAATCAACTGTGTCTGTATCATTTGTGTGTGTTTCAGATACACAGAATATGTCATATTTGCATACAAACTCTACAAAATCTGGATAGTCTAAGCGTTTCTTAAGGCCGCACACGTTTAACGAACATATATTAACATCTGCAACCGTTCTTCCAGATATCGGACTTTGCCCCCGGAATGCCTAACTACCGAAGGTATGCGGCTGAGAAACAGGTTCGTCGACATTAGAAGTGTCCCATGGCCGCATCAAGGACGGCTCTACAGTGTTTGAGCGTTGGGTGACCCGCTTTGCTGTGCGCCGTTCCCTACTCGGAGCACGGCCACGTTCTCCATGTTGTCGCACCGGCGACCTTGACCTGCGCCTTGGAAGCCGATTCGTTGGGGAAGTGTGCTGCTTACTGTGTAGTTCACGGTCGGATAATCCGCTACTGACGGTAGCCGATCCATTTTGTGCACGTGCGAGGTGTATCTGTCCACTTTGTGTATTGACACGGTCAGTGTTGTTTACTCTGCCACCACTGTGTAACATAATGTTCCAACGGGGAAACTTATCCGCGACTACCTTTCCGTCCTTAACAATTTTGGCAGGATAGGCCATAATGACTTTGCTCTGTGGATTGTCTTTGCGGAGATCTTTGAACTGAGGCCAGAGATCCTTTCTGGCGACTGCGATTGGCTTGGGATAATCACGATTGATGCTAAAACTAGTTCCCTTTAACAGCTTAGCCTTTGACACAATTAGATCAGTGTCTCTCGTATCGAGAAAATTAGCGATAATAGGTCTGTGTTTGTTCCTTTGGAAGCGACCCAAACGATGGATCCTCGGTATAGGCGGACACGGATCAATCTGCAATTTGTCTCTTAAGAACTGCGAAATGGTTACAGAACAATTCTCATTCAAGTTTTCAGTGAACCCTCCGAATATAAGGTTGTTACGGCGACTACGCGCTTCTAGGTCGAGCGTTCTGTATTCCAGCAGTTCTATGCGTGCCGAGTGATCGTCGACCTTGACCTCTATATCGTCCAGCTTTGTATGGATGGCTAAACATTTGTCAACTTTCCGTTCCACTCCGTTAATCTCATAGAACAATGCTGAAAGTTTATCATTAACGGAGAGATTTTGAAATTCTAAAGTATCTGGGGATAGAGCAGAGGCACCACTGCCTGTGCTCCGTCGAGCTCTCTTTCTCTCCTGGGACCGGGCCCAATCTCTTGTGTCACATTCTTGGGGGGTATAAACAGTGCCGCCATTTTGACCGCAAGTGACGCTAGCTTCAGTATTACGGGTTTCAATTTGTGAGTTCAGAGAGGTAGATACCTGTGTTTCGCTGACGGCAGAAGGTGAATGCATGTCCATAGAGTCTGTTTCTACACTATTTCCACTGTTTTCACACTATGAGCCTGTTGTTTTTATGAATTCAATAAAAAATTCTGAGAGCCAAAATAACCACGTCTTCTTTCAAACAAAACCGGAACCGGAAGTCTGCCATAGTCTGCTAGATCAGACACCTTTTCAAGAATTACAAAATGTTTATTGCGAAACTGGTTGGGATGTAAAAAGTGACATAATTTGTATTGCAATTGTTCGACAACCAGTTTCGCAATAAAACCCAGAATTGCAATAAACTTTTCTACATTGGAGAAATCAGTTATTCATGCTTTGGCGGCAGTTTTAAACAGATGGGAACATCTCAAATGGACACATCCAAATTCCAACAAAGCCTAAATGGGCTTATCAGCACATTATGAAACCAACTTTATATCGTCTGTTTCTGTTTGAACATTGGTGATTGACAGCGTAGTCCCAACCACTTTTGCAATAAATTTATTGCGAAACTGGTTGGGATGTAAAATGGGTCCAAATTCGTATTGCAATTACTTGACAACCACTTTTGCAATAAAAACCAGAATTGCAATAAACTTTTCTACATTAGAGAAATGAGTTATTCATGTATCGGCGGCAGTTGTTAACAGACGCGAACATCTCAAATGGACACACCGCAATGCCAACAAAGCCTAAATGGGCTTATCAGCACGTTATGAAACCAATCTTATATCGTCTCTTTCTGTTTGAACATTGGGGATTGACAGCGTAGTCCCAACCACTTTTGCAATAAATTTATTGCGAAACTGGTTGGGATGTAAAATTGGTCCAAATTCGTATTGCAATTACTTGACAACCAGTTTTGCAATAAAAACCAGAATTGCAATAAACTTTTCTGGATGAAAGAAATAAGTTACTGTTGCATTTCGGGTAGTTGCTAATAGTTGCAAACATCTTAATAGGACATACCCGGATGCAAACAAAGCCCAAATGGGCATATCAGTAAATTAGAAAACCACTCATTTATCAGTGTTTTCTCTGTTTGAACGCCGGCTGGATTGATAAATTAGTCGATTATAGGATTATTTGTTTCGAAGGTAGTTGCAAACATCTTTTTAAAGCTAATTCGGATAATATGGAAGCCCAATAGGCTTATCAGTCATCTATGACATTGGCCAAAAACTACCTGTTCTGAACTTACATGTTCGTAAAATTGACAGGAATGATAACAATGAAGACGAGTTTGCCATAGTCTGCTAGATCAGACACCTTTTCAAGAATTACAAAATGTTTATTGCGAAACTGGTTGGGATGTAAAAAGTGACATAATTTGTATTGCAATTGTTCGACAACCAGTTTCGCAATAAAACCCAGAATTGCAATAAACTTTTCTACATTGGAGAAATCAGTTATTCATGCTTTGGCGGCAGTTTTAAACAGATGGGAACATCTCAAATGGACACATCCAAATTCCAACAAAGCCTAAATGGGCTTATCAGCACATTATGAAACCAACTTTATATCGTCTGTTTCTGTTTGAACATTGGTGATTGACAGCGTAGTCCCAACCACTTTTGCAATAAATTTATTGCGAAATTGGTTGGGATGTAAAATGGGTCCAAATTCATATTGCAATTACTTGACAACCACTTTTGCAATAAAAACCAGAATTGCAATAAACTTTTCTACATTAGAGAAATGAGTTATTCATGTATCGGCGGCAGTTGTTAACAGACGCGAACATCTCAAATGGACACATCGCAATGCCAACAAAGCCTAAATGGGCTTATCAGCACATTATGAAACCAACCTTATATCGTCTCTTTCTGTTTGAACATTGGGGATTGACAGCGTAGTCCCAACCACTTTTGCAATAAATTTATTGCAAAACTGGTTGGGATGTAAAATGGGTCCAAATTCGTATTGCAATTACTTGACAACCAGTTTTGCAATAAAAACCAGAATTGCAATTAACTTTTTCTGGATGAAACGAAGAAGTGATTGTTGCATTTTGGGTAGTTGCTAATAGTTGCAAACATCTTAATAGGACATACTCGGATGGAATTAAAGCCCAAATGGGCTTATCAGTAAACTAGAAAACCAATCATTTATCAGTGTTTTCTCTGTTTGAACATCAGCTGGATTCATAAATTAGTCGATTATAGGATTATTTGTTTCAAAGGTAGTTGCAAACATCTTTTTAAAGCTAATTCGGATAATATGGAAGCCTAATAGCCTTATCAGTCATCTATGACATTGGCCCAAAACTACCTGTTCTGAACTTACATGTTCGGAAATTGACAGGAATGATATCAATGTAGACGAGTTTGCCATAGTCTGCAAGATCAGACCCCTTTTCAAGAATTGCAAAATGTTTATTGCGAAACTGGTTGGGATGTAAAAAGTGACATAATTTGTATTGCAATTATTTGACAACCAGTTTCGCAATAAAACCCAGAATTGCAATAAACTTTTCTACATTGGAGAAATGAGTTATTCATGTATCGGCGGCAGTTGTAAACAGGTGGGAACATCTCAAATGGACACATCCAAATGCCACCGAAGCCTAAATGGGCTTATCAGCACATTATGAAACCAACCTTATATCGTCTCTTTCTGTTTAACATTTGGGATTGACAGCGTAGTCCCAACCACTTTTGCAATAAATTTATTGCGAAACTGGTTGTGATGTAAAAAGTGACATAATTTGTATTGCAATTGTTCGACAACCAGTTTCGCAATAAAAACCAGAATTGCAATAAACTTTTCTACATTGGAGAAATCAGTTATTCATGCTTTGGCGGCAGTTTTAAACAGGTGGGAACATCTCAAATGGACACATCCAAATTCCAACAAAGCCTAAATGGGCTTATCAGCACATTATGAAACCAACTTTATATCGTCTGTTTCTGTTTGAACATTGGTGATTGACAGCGTAGTCCCAACCACTTTTGCAATAAATTTATTGCGAAACTGGTTGGGATGTAAAATGGGTCCAAATTCGTATTGCAATTACTTGACAACCACTTTTGCAATAAAAACCAGAATTGCAATAAACTTTTCTACATTGGAGAAATGAGTTATTCATGTATCGGCGGCAGTTGTTAACAGACGCGAACATCTCAAATGGACACATCGCAATGCCAACAAAGCCTAAATGGGCTTATCAGCACATTATGAAACCAACCTTATATCGTCTGTTTCTGTTTGAACATTGGGGATTGACAGCGTAGTCCCAACCACTTTTGCAATAAATTTATTGCAAAACTGGTTGGGATGTAAAATGGGTCCAAATTCGTATTGCAATTACTTGACAACCACTTTTGCAATAAAAACAAGAATTTCAATAAACATTTCTACATTGGAGAAATGAGTTATTCATGTATCGGCGGCAGTTGTTAACAGACGCGAACATCTCAAATGGACACATCGCAATGCCAACAAAGCCTAAATGGGCTTATCAGCACATTATGAAACCAACCTTATATCGTCTCTTTCTGTTTTAACATTGGGGATTGACAGCGTAGTCCCAACCACTTTTGCAATAAATTTATTGCAAAACTGGTTGGGATGTAAAATGGGTCCAAATTCGTATTGCAATTACTTGACAACCAGTTTTGCAATAAAAACCAGAATTGCAATAAACTTTTTCTGGATGAAACAAAGAAGTGACTGTTGCATTTCGGGTAGTTGCTAATGGTTGCAAACATCTTAATAGGACATACCCGGATGCAATTAAAGCCCAAATGGGCTTATCAATAAACTAGAAAACCAATCATTTATCAGTGTTTTCTCTGTTTGAACATCGGCTGGATTGATAAATTAGTCGATTATAGGATTATGTGTTTCAAAGGTAGTTGCAAACATCTTTTTAAAGCTAATTCGGATAATGTGGAAGTCTAATAGGCTTATCAGTCATCTATGACATTGGCCAAAAAGTACCTGTTCTGAACTTACATGTTCGAAATTTGACAGGACTAATAACAATGAAGACGAGTTTGCCATAGTCTGCTAGATCAGGCACCTTTTCAAGAATTACAAAATGTTTATTGCGAAACTGGTTGGGATGTAAAAAGTTACATAATTTGTATTGCAATTGTTCGACAACCAGTTTCGCAATAAAACCCAGAATTGCAATAAACTTTTCTTCATTGGAGAAATGAGTTATTCATGCTTTGGCAACAGTTGTAAACATAGGCGAACATCTCAAATGGACACACCCAAATGCCAACAAAGCCTAAATGGGCTTATCAGCACATTATGAAACCAACCTTATATCGTCTCTTTCTGTTTGAACATTGGGGATTGACAGCGTAGTCCCAACCACTTTTGCAATAAATTTATTGCGAAACTGGTTGAGATGTAAAAAGTGTCTAAATTCGTATTGCAATTACTTGACAACCAGTTTTGCAATAAAAACCAGAATTGCAATAAAATTTTCTAGGTATAAGAAATCATTTACCGGTGCATTTTGGGTAGTTGCTAATAGTTGCAAACATCTTAATAGGACATACCCGGATGAAATCAAAGCCCAAATGGGCTTATCAGTAAATAAGAAAACCAATCATTTATCAGTGTTTTCTCTGTTTGAACACCGACAGGATTGATAAAGTAGTCGAATATAGGATTGTTTGTTTCGAATGTAGTTGCAAACATCTTTTTAAAGTTAATTCGGATAATATGGAAGCCTAATAGGCTCATCAGCCATCAATGAAATTGCCCAAAATCTACCTGTTCTGAACTTATATATTTGAAATTCGACTGGAATGATAACAATGAAGACGAGATTTCCATAGTCTGCTAGATCAGACATAAGACATCTATTCAAGAATTGCAAAATATTTATTGCGAAACTGGTTGGGATGTAAAATGTGAAATAATTTGTATTGCAATTATTTGACAACAAGTTTCGCAATAAAACCCAGAATTGCAATAAACTTTTCTCCATTGGAGAAATGGGTTATTCGTGCTTTGGCAACAGTTGTAAACGTATGCGAACATCTCAAATGGACACATCGCAATGCCAACAAAGCCTAAATGGGCTTATCAGCACATTATGAAACCAACCTTATATCGTCTCTTTCTGTTTGAACATTGGGGATTGACAGCGTAGTCCCAACCACTTTTGCAATAAATTTATTGCGAAACTGGTTGGGATGTAAAATGGGTCCAAATTCGTACTGCAATTACTTGACAACCAGTTTTGCAATAAAAAACAGAATTGCAATAAACTTTTCTGGATGAAACAAAGAAGTTACTGTTGCATTTCGGATACTTGCTAATAGTTGCAAACCTGGTAGTAGGATAAAACTTATAAGTAAATTTTGGAAACCATCCATATACATGTACATGTAAAGGTAAAAGTGAGGTGTAATGTTATGAACTATATACATGTACATATTCTCCCGACTTCACAATTTACCCCTTAGCACTGGGTTATATGTCGGCCATTAACATTCAGCGCCCAATGCAGCTTATTTCCCTCACAGGAACCCATTTATACACCTGGGTGGAGAGTATTAATCGTGGGATGCATTTATTGTTCAGAAAATATATGATAGCCCGATGGCAAGATTCGAACCGGGGAACCTCCGATCCCAAGTCTAACCTCCTACCACTGGACCACCACTCCAACAAATGTATTTCAATGTTTTCTATATTTAAAAAAGCTGGATCTAAGGTTTTTTTAAAGCTAATTCGGATAATATGAAACATTAATAGCCTTATCAGAAAAACACGAGTTTGTCGAAATGACATCCATTTTAGCTCACCAGAACGTGCTCAGGGTGAGCTTTTATGATCGCTTGGTTTCCATTCTCCGTCAGCTTGCGTCGTGCGGTGTCCGTCGTGTGCCGTCAGTCGTCAACAATTTGAACATTTAAAAATCTTCTCCTCTGAATATACAGGGTTGTCAGGTTTCATATTTGGCACTTACCATCATATTTAAGTCCTCTACAAAAGGTATATAAATTATGTCCCTGGGGTCAAAATTGGTCCCACCCAGGGGGGCCTTGTTATCTATAGAAACATATAATGAAAACTTTGAAAATCTTCTCTAAAACTGGCAGTTTTCCAGCTTTAATATTTGGCATATATTTATGTTATAATACAGATCTGATTCCAGAGTATTTGCTATGCCCAAAATCTGTGTTAATGTATCCGTATAAAATTAATATAATTATTATTCAGGATATCATTATTATTTACATGTATATAAATGTAACAAAAGTACGGTGTACGGTCAACAGTGTGAAATCTAGAAAACAAAGTGCTCAGGGTGAGTTTTTGTGATCGCCTGGTGTCCGTCGTCTGTCGGCGTTTGTTGTGCGTCGTGCGGTGTGTGTCGTGCGCCGTGCGTCGTCAACAATTTGAACCTTTAAAAGTCTTCTCCTCTGAACCTACTGGGTTCTCAGCTTTCATCTTTAGCACATAGCATCACCTATCGGTCCTCTACAAAAGTTATATAAATTATGTCCCTGGAGTCAAAATTGGCCCCGCAACGGTCCCAGGGGTGGCCAGTTTTCTCTAGCTGACTGTTATTCTGTACAAGTAGCATGGGGAAAACTTTAAGTATCTTCTTGTCAAAAACTACATGTCACAGAGCTTAGATATGTGGTGTATAGATTTACCTAATATACCTTATAGAAGTTTGTTAATATCATAGTTCTGAGGTTAAAATTGGCCCTTCCCTGTTTGTTATGCTTTAAAATAGACTATTACACTATAAAGGTTCCACTGAGCCAGGACTCCAGCTACTCAGTCTGTGTTATGCAATCACTGGAGAGGTCAATTTCCTGGTCAAAACTCTATAAAGTTGTCTGCTTCAGAATTAGTGTCTGTTTATTCACACTGTTTTTAACCCATTCCCTCATAGGCTATTTTCAGATCCTACCTCTTTGAATAAATCTACTGATAAGGAGCATGAATTAGAGAAACGGAAAATTTCAGAATTGCGTAGATTTGAAACCATTGTGATAAATAGAGCATTTACTCATATGGAGCAAATGCTCTATTTATCACAATGGTTTCATAAAGTGGCTATTACAGAGGCGTAGAAAGGCGTTTTATGGAGGAAAGGGTTAATGCATATCAATCTTACAATTAACTTATGTACAAACCACATATGAAGTAACATACAGGTATGCGTCAGATCAGAATCCAAACTGTGTGCTAATTTCAGTCAAGTCATGCTACGAAATAAAGCCCCACCCCAGGGGAGGCCAGTTTTCTATAGAACATAGTTTTTATTGCAATTCTGGTTTTTATTGCAAAACTGGTTGTCAAGTAATTGCAATACGAATTTAGACACTTTTTACATCTCAACCAGTTTCGCAATAAATTTATTGCAAAAGTGGTTGGGACTACGCTGTCAATCCCCAATGTTCAAACAGAAAGAGACGATATAAGGTTGGTTTCATAATGTGCTGATAAGCCCATTTAGGCTTTGTTGGCATTTGAGTGTGTCCATTTGAGATGTTCGCCTATGTTTACAACTGTTGCCAAAGCACGAATAACTCATTTCTCCAATGTAGAAAAGTTTATTGCAATTCTGGGTTTTATTGCGAAACTGGTTGTCGAACAATTGCAATACAAATTATGTAACTTTTTACATCCCAACCAGTTTCGCAATAAACATTTTGTAATTCTTGAAAAGGTGCCTATTCTAGCAGACTATGGCAAACTCGTCTTCATTGTTATTAGTCCTGTAAAATTTCGAACATATAAGTTCAGAACAGGTACTTTTTGGCCAATGTCATAGATGACTGATAAGGCTATTAGACTTCCACATTATCCGAATTAGCTTTAAAAAGATGTTTGCAACTACCTTTGAAACAAATAATCCTATAATCGACTAATTTATCAATCCAGCCGATGTTCAAACAGAGAAAACACTGATAAATGATTGGTTTTCTAGTTTATTGATAAGCCCATTTGGGCTTTAATTGCATCCGGTATGTCCTATTAAGATGTTTGCAACCATTAGCAACTACCCGAAATGCAACAGTCATTCTTTGTTTCATCCAGAAAAAGTTTATTGCAATTCTGGTTTTTATTGCAAAACTGGTTGTCAAGTAATTGCAATACGAATTTGGACCCATTTTACATCCCAACCAGTTTTGCAATAAATTTATTGCAAAAGTGGTTGGGACTACGCTGTCAATCCCCAATGTTCAAACAGAAAGAGACGATATAAGGTTGGTTTCATAATGTGCTGATAAGCCCATTTAGGCTTTGTTGGCATTGCGATGTATCCATTTGAGATGTTCGCGTCTGTTAACAACTGCCGCCGATACATGAATAACTCATTTCTCCAATGTAGAAAAGTTTATTGCAATTCTGGTTTTTATTGCAAAAGTGGTTGTCAAGTAATTGCAATACGAATTTGGACCCATTTTACATCCCAACCAGTTTTGCAATAAATTTATTGCAAAAGTGGTTGGGACTACGCTGTCAATCCCCAATGTTCAAACAGAAAGAGACGATATAAGATTGGTTTCATAATGTGCTGATAAGCCCATTTAGGCTTTGTTGGCATTGCGATGTATCCATTTGAGATGTTCGCGTCTGTTAACAACTGCCGCCGATACATGAATAACTCATTTCTCCAATGTAGAAAAGTTTATTGCAATTCTGGTTTTTATTGCAAAAGTGGTTGTCAAGTAATTGCAATACGAATTTGGACCCATTTTACATCCCAACCAGTTTTGCAATAAATTTATTGCAAAAGTGGTTGGGACTACGCTGTCAATCCCCAATGTTCAAACAGAAAGAGACGATATAAGGTTGGTTTCATAATGTGCTGATAAGCCCATTTAGGCTTTGTTGGCATTGCGATGTGTCCATTTGAGATGTTCGCGTCTGTTAACAACTGCCGCCGATACATGAATAACACATTTCTCCAATGTAGAAAAGTTTATTGCAATTCTGGTTTTTATTGCAAAAGTGGTTGTCAAGTAATTGCAATACGAATTTGGACCCATTTTACATCCCAACCAGTTTCGCAATAAATTTATTGCAAAAGTGGTTGGGACTACGCTGTCAATCACCAATGTTCAAACAGAAACAGACGATATAAAGTTGGTTTCATAATGTGCTGATAAGCCCATTTAGGCTTTGTTGGAATTTGGATGTGTCCATTTGAGATGTTCCAACCTGTTTAAAACTGCCGCCAAAGCATGAATAACTGATTTCTCCAATGTAGAAAAGTTTATTGCAATTCTGGGTTTTATTGCGAAACTGGTTGTCGAACAATTGCAATACAAATTGTGTCACTTTTTACATCCCAACCAGTTTCGCAATAAATTTATTGCAAAAGTGGTTGGGACTACGCTGTCAATCCCAAATGTTAAACAGAAACAGACGATATAAGGTTGGTTTCATAATGTGCTGATAAGCCCATTTAGGCTTCGGTGGCATTTGGATGTGTCCATTTGAGATGTTCCCACCTGTTTACAACTGCCGCCGATACATGAATAACTCATTTCTCCAATGTAGAAAAGTTTATTGCAATTCTGGTTTTTATTGCGAAACTGGTTGTCAAATAATTGCAATACAAATTATGTCACTTTTTACATCCCAACCAGTTTCGCAATAAACATTTTGCAATTCTTGAAAAGGGGTCTGATCTTGCAGACTATGGCAAACTCGTCTACATTGTTATCATTCCTGTCAATTTTCGAACATGTAAGTTCAGAACAGGTAGTTTTGGGCCAATGTCATAGATGACTGATAAGGCTATTAGGCTTCCATATTATCCGAATTAGCTTTAAAAAGATGTTTGCAACTACCTTTGAAACAAATAATCCTATAATCGACTAATTTATGAATCCAGCCGATGTTCAAACAGAGAAAACACTGATAAATGATTGGTTTTCTAGTTTACTGATAAGCCCATTTGGGCTTTAATTCCATCCGAGTATGTCTTATTAAGATGTTTGCAACTATTAGCAACTACCCAATATGCAACAATCACTTCTTCGTTTCATCCAGAAAAAGTTTATTGCAATTCTGGTTTTTATTGCAAAACTGGTTGTCAAGTAATTGCAATACGAAATTGGACCCATTTTACATCCCAACCAGTTTTGCAATAAATTTATTGCAAAAGTGGTTGGGACTACGCTGTCAACCCCCAATGTTCAAACAGAAAGAGACGATATAAGGTTGGTTTCATAATGTGCTGATAAGCCCATTTAGGCTTTGTTGGCATTGCGATGTGTCCATTTGAGATGTTCGCGTCTGTTAACAACTGTCGCCGATACATGAATAACTCATTTCTCCAATGTAGAAAAGTTTATTGCAATTCTGGTTTTTATTGCAAAAGTGGTTGTCAAGTAATTGCAATACGAATTTAGACACTTTTTACATCTCAACCAGTTTCGCAATAAACATTTTGTAATTCTTGAAAAGGTGTCTGATCTAGTCGACTATGGCAAATTGGTCTTCATTGTTATCATTACTGTCAAATTTCAATTATATATTAAGTTCAGAACAGGTAGTTTTTGGCAAGTTCATGGTTGGCAGATAAGCCCATTAGGCTTCCATATTATCCGAATTAGCTTTAAAAAGTAAAGTTCAACAACTTTCAAAACAAACAATCATATAATTGACTAGTTTATCAACCCATCCAGTGTTTAAAAAGAGAAAACACTGATAAATGGTTGTTTTCCTAATTTACTGATAAGCCCATTTGGGCTTTGTTTTCGTCCGGGCATGTCATGTAAAGTTGTTTGCAACTACTAGCAACTACCCGAAATGCAACGGTAACCTAATTCTTAAATCTAGAAAAATTTATTGCAATTCTGGTTTTTATTGCAAAAGTGGTTGTCAAGTAATTGCAATACGAATTTGGACCCATTTTACATCCCAACCAGTTTCGCAATAAATTTATTGCAATTCTGGTTATTTATGCAAAAGTGGTTGTAACAAAGCTACTCTAGGAGCTTTCTGCATGACTTTCACCCTGCATTAAGCAGCCACTCTAGGAGCTTTCTGCATGACTTTCACCAGGCATTAAGCAGCCACCTGCCTAAGAGTATCTAAATTCTTCTCTACAAGACTTTCACCCTGATTAAGCAGCCACCTGCCTAAAAGTATCAAAATTATTCTCTACTAGAATTCCGGTTTGGAAAGGTTTCACTGTACATGTAATTTGTACTTTTGTATGTTTCGTATATCCGTATGTTTACAATTCTGATCGAAATTGAAACTGAAGTAAACATGTTTGAGAACAATTATTAACGCTGAGAGGTGTCGACTGCAGCCGTATTGTTCTATACTCTGATATATTCCCACCCTTTACCTGACAGAGACGCCTTCACGCATTTGGAAACAGCTCATACAGATCAGACGGCTTCTGTAGGAGCCGTCTTATCAGGATCTGCTCTATTTGCTTATGGAAATATACATGTAAACAGATCCGATTCTTAAGTTTCTGTCATGATTAAATATTCCTGTGATCAAATATTATTACAATAATTAGGGTAATAAATATGGATGATGTAATTGTTTCTTACATTAATCCATTTGTGCCCACGATCTCATATATGGGACATGGGCAAACAGTGTAGACTCTGATCAGACGCCGCATCATGCGGCGTCTGATCAGAGTCTACACTGTTTGCTAATAGGAATTTCAATATAAAACAAGAGCCGTGTGCAGCGCCAACGCTCGTCTGATTTGGTGTTTGTCCAGCAAAATTAAACATTTTGAAAAATATAAAGGGCCATAACTCTTATGTAGGAGCCTTTCCCTCAAGGAGATCTACTAACCTATGAAGTTTCATGTGGATACCTCTTATACTTATATTAAGAGTTATTGTCAATGTTAAGATTTCGAACAACGACGACGACAACAACGACGACGCGGACGCCAGAGTTACGACAATAGCTCATACAGACGAGCTAACAAAACGAAATTTAGGTCAGGCATCCCTTAGATAAAAACATGGACTAATACTATATATAAACATGGAGGAATCCAATGGGCGCAAATGGGTTAATAGTCATAAGGTAAAGGGTTAAACGTTCATCGATATTCTAGTTCTCGTAGTGTGGTTCATAAACATGTAGCTATTTACAACCTCGCGCGTGCTGCGAGGCATAAATTTATCACTGGTCATGAGGTTGCCATGACATTCACAAAACTGTAGAGCACCATGAAAAGTTGTTTCACCATTACCATTTATAGACAGGTGTCAGTGTAACTCTTTAAAGTTATACTCTGCTCATTTTCAGAATAAATCAATAACACCAAAAATTGTAACAACATTTAAATACTTGAATGCTAACGTAATGACCTATATTCCCAGGGTATACATTTGAACTTCGATATCTCGAACTCGGATAACTCGACTCCGAGATAACTCGATATTAAAGTTCGATCTTTCCAAAATGTGCAATGTAGAATTGTTCTAAAATGTACCACTACGCACATCTAGAAACACGTAAGACAGCTTAATGCATGTCGAAAGTAATCTGACAGCTCCTATAGGAGCTTTCAGCATTACTTTAAACCCCCATTAAGCTGTGAACATGATAAATTGTTCAGATTAGAAATCGGATCACTCAAACCTCTGTTATCTCGAGGTAGTCTGTATTGTCCCTTGAAGTTCGAGATATCGAAGTTCAATTGTGTATGTATTCAGCTAAATATTACCGATATCTGAATACTACTAAATCCTGAGAAAACCGCCGACTTTTTAAGAAAAGGTAAACTGCAGAAATCAATGGACATGTTCGGCGAAGCTCCGACTGATTCCAAACCGAACGCTTAGAATATAAAATAGGCGTTTACAACACACACTGATACAACAGGTCAGTCGAAAGTTAAGAATTGCGAAAGAGAACGTCTTCTATGCTAAAGTCTTGATTTTGTCGATGTGAATTCGAGCACGTTTTGTTCTGTATCAATCGTAACTACTCGGCGGTATTTTGATTGGTTCCCGATGTATTCCGTTTTTATCCGTATGTTTTTGCGATATCCCAATGATGCGATGTACACAGTTATTATTGCTTCATAAATGCGTTGTTATGGGAAATCGTCATAAAATGTGCGTTGGTTAAAATCCCGGTCTCTCCCGGAAATTTCAGAGACGCTTTTCAGTGTCTCCCACCAGCACCTCCTCTCCATCCAGGGGTTAAATGGGTACCTGTGAGGGTCACTAGCCGGTACTGCGGCTGTGTGATTGCGCCATATGTTAGCAGTGCACAATATTGTAGGCGAATGATTCAATGACCAGGGTAAATGTACAGTCGGCTGAATGGTCATTCGGACTGAAAGTAGACTATAACTACGTGTAGGTGCTTTTTTTTTAAAAAAAAAATGACCCAGCCAGCATCATTGCAAAGGCTATGGATCATGTTCAACAAACACGTTATTTACAGATAGCCTACCTGAAGCGTTTAGACATGGATGTGTATTTTGTATTTTCAGTCAATAAATGTACGAGGTTTTCCTCTAAGAGAAACAAGTAAATATGAAAACATGTACAAGGATATGTAAGTACGATGCCAGTGCGTATGCTTTGATACAAGATCACATCTGTCACAGCTGATGCCAATCGGAACCCCTTACCGATATCTGCTGATGACTACAAACTGCTAATGACTACTAGCGAAAAGGCAAACTGGTTACTGGCTAGCTGTAAGAAAACATATGGTACATAGAAGCTATGAATATTCATGTAAGAAACAATGACGTCATCAATATTGATTAGATTAATTTTTATAATGTCATATTAACACAGGAAATTTTGGCTATAGCAGAAAATGTAGAACCATATCTACACTATTTCATAAGCAAACAGAGCAGACCCTGATCAGACGGCTCCTACAGGAGCCGTCTGAACTGGGTCTACTCTATTTGCAAAGGTGTATAAAGACGAACTTATGGAGTAAATGGTTAAACATATCACAGCTGTACCACTGCTGAACTAGCCAATGACTGGTTTGTCGAAATTAGACGAGCATATCCGCGATTGAGACAAAAAATGCCTTATTGTCGTAAATGTCTGTTTGTCGTAAACTCTATGACAATTTTCTTTGTCTCGTGGTTCTGGTCTTTTGTTTATAATCCGAATGTAAATATTTCAAATCAGATACATTTTAAAAAAGTTCCCCCGTACTTCATTCTCAGTGTTGTTATATTTCCTGGTCCTTCGGGTTCTTGTTTCAGTGATTTTACTTATGAAAATTGAATACCGCTTATGCCGGTGTTAGTGGGCGTGAGTAGTATTGCACTTTTAATTACTGCTCAGGAACAGACTCAATAGAACCGAGTCTGCATCTTTTTCATGCTACTTTTGATTTCGAAAGATCTCCTACTTTCAGAATTTATTCACACAAGAGAGAAACACAAGTAAAATCCTGTTAACATGTTATTTTTATTTTCATTTATTATTTTTTATTTAATTTTACTGGCAATGGAAGAGTGTATGTACTTCCTACGATCTCATTCTTCCCTGCTATTTCAAAGTGTGATTGTGACTGTGCATGGGGATCACAATTCTTGTCCAGGGTTTTCTCGTTTCGTTTTCCGCGCCAGCTTTCAAAGTCTCGTTGTATCCAAGCGTCTTCAAATTTGTTCCCTACACGCTTCAAAGATGCTTTAACAGCGCTGAAGATTCGCTTTGCTTTGAATGTTGAACACTGGAGCGTTTTAAAGTAACAATCAAGATGGAGGAATCTCTGCTCTAGTATCGGAACCGCCGTACTCTCTTTCCGCAAAAACTTCATGTCCTTTCAGAAAATGCAGAACAAATGTAATTGTTACAATTTTCTTCTTTTTCTTTTTTTATCTTTCTTCAATTATGTTTTTTAAAAAAATCACAGTAAGAAATGGTTTGGATTCAGATGAGACGCCGAGTTACTCGTTTACTCGGCGTCTCATCTGGATCCAAAATGTTTGCATCTGTAATCACATATGTGACATTGACAGCGGACGAGTTAAACAGTATTCATATGACATGTTTACACATATATTACAAATAGTTTAACCTTTATTCCGCTATTCACGACATGATCCGCATTTGCAAACAGCTTGGATCCAGATGAGACGGCGAGTAACTCGGCGTCTCATCAGGTTCCAAGCTGTTTGACATTCGGTCAATATATTTTGCCATCACAGAGACTGAGTATATCCCGATCAGGCGCCTCCTACATGAGCCATCTTATCTGGTTCTAACCTGTGTGGAAAGGTGCCTATATCAGGTAAAATATTATTTTAAACACACATTGCATTAAGTAAGCAATATAGTTTCACCATTGCCATTGGTTATCTATTTGACACAAATTAATATACATGTACATCACCTCACGTTATAATTTATAAAACCCCAAATCAAACGTAAATTAGTATGATGTACAACTTGAACCGAAAGTAACGTCCGGCAGTCTTTGAGACTAACAGTTCGTTTCTTCAATCGGCAGTGTCTTAGGAATATTCTGTCATATGTTGATAGATACCTCTAGAAATGTTTTGTTTTAAATACACTTTGGCACCTTTGACATTTTAGTAAAGACTTGTCACATGTAGTAAAGTAAACTTGAGAACATTTCAGGCAGGTAGTTGCTTATTGCACGGTGAAAGTCACGTGGAGCTTTTTGCACGACTTTCACCCTACGTTAAGCAACCACCTGTCTTATTACAAACCAACAATGAGACTTATTTGAATTTTTGAGTATCGAGGTTTACTGTTTCTCAAATCCAATGGTGTTATGTCTTTCTTGAAAAAAGTATTTGTTAAAACAATCTGGAGTTAGTTCTTGATGTTATCTATTATCTAGAATAAAGAAACTAATGATACCTTCTTGATTTGTGTCTTTAATTGTTTTGTGACTCTCTTGTTTCTGATCTCTAGACACTTTGACAAGGACAGCAACATGCATTCTAGCTTCTTAGCCCTTGCCATGACGGAGAAGAAAGACTTATCTGAAGTCTCGTATATCTCCCAGTAGTCAAACCAGACCTGAGTCCGCGACCACTTCTCCATCCGTGCACACCTAAGTAGAACAAATATACATACAGTAGAACCCCAATAAACAGCACGTTCAAATCAATATCAATCTTAAGACAGGCTGCAGCTTAATGCAGGATTAAAGTCATGCAAAAAGCTCTCAAAGAAACCCTGTATGACGTTCATCCTGGTCCACGCAACCAGCTGTCTAAAAGAGACACTCAACCCCCTTTCTAAACGAACTCGTAAAGCTCAGCAAGACAATGTGGCAACATCTCCTTAGGTTTAAATTGAGACTGGCATAGAAGCAAACAACGTAGATCCTGACCAAAGTGCTCATTCAGAAGCAGTTTGATCTAGGTCTACACTATTTACCTAAGATTGCATTTTCAAAATTAAGATGCAGCTGCCACTCAGATCACAGGGGGCCATTTCGTGGGTCTACATGGTCTAAAAGGTAAAAAAAATGATTGGGTCGATTTAGTGTTATATTATACACAATATAACACTAAATCGACCAAATCATTTTTTTTACCTTTTAGACCATGTAGACCCACGAAATGCCCCCCCCCCCCCCCCCTGACTCAGATAGGTATTTTAATAGTTAGTCCAATCCAGTATTACTCGAATCGACAACTGCAATTCGTGGTAAATATTCCGTAATTGAGACTCTCACAAGAAAAAGAACAAGCGAGGTTTAATGCAAGCATACAATGGCTGCGTGAAATAAGTTTAAGCATGACAGAAGAAAAACAGAGCAATACTGTTTAGTACTTTTAATTGACAGAACGTGAGGAAAACATGACTATGTAAAATAATACATGTAGCAGAAAGAGGAGAATGCTTTAATATACGTTTAAGTTGACAACGATATTTGAAACACTTAACCCTTTCCCTGTTCTATGTTTATTACAAATTTCAATACCTGCTGAATATTCATGGAGAAAATAGTTATAATGAAATATGGAAGGTGGAACATTGTAGCCATTTTAGAAAGAAAAGAAACAGATCTTTCAAATTCCACTGGCAAACAGAGTAGACCCTGATCAGACGGCTCCTCTATGAGCTGTCTGATCTGGGTCTACTCTGTTTGCAAATGCGTGAAAACACGTTTATATGAGGGAAAGGGTTAAACAAGGGAAAGGTGAACATTTGGAAAACCTGAAACACGTAGTTCTCACGTGATGTTTCGGGCACTGATAAGTCATTTTGACAGTCACTTTGAAAGGCGTAAGTAACCCCTTTCCTTCATATAAAAACATTTTTGCGCATCTGCAAACAGAGAAGACACTGATTAGATGGCTCATGTAGGAGCCGTCTGATCAGGGTCTGCTCTGTTTGCTAATGTTATTTGTTAGATCTGTTTCTTTAGTTTCTATAATGGCTGCAATGATCCACCTTCCATATGACATTATAACTATTTTGTCTATGAATATTCAGTAGTTATTGCAACTTAGATTAAATATAGAACAGGGAAAGGGTTAAAGTAGTTTGAAATTTGAAAACAATGCTGTATTTAAAGCGAGCAACTTTTATGAATATTATAATATAATAGAAATATGATTTATTTTACTTGAAAGGTAACTAGAACACTGACTCAGTCAGAGAGGGCCCTGCAGATGATATTTTGCTGAATATGGCATTTTTGATAAATCAAGGGCAGATCATTCTGGACATGGTGATCTCATTCAACCCAAGCACTATAGGTGTCTCCCTCTCATAATACTAAGCATATGCTCTCAATATGAACCAAATATGTGAAGTACTCTTTGAGTCCTTGCGTCACATCAAAATTGTTGACAGAAATTGATGGCATTTTTGAAGAATCAAGGGCAGATAACTCTGGACATAGTAAACCGATTCAACCCCAAAACTATAGGCGTCTTCCTCTGATGATACTTAGCATAAGCCCTTCATTATGAAACCAATATGTGAATTACTGTTTGAGTTATCGCGTCACATCAAAATTGTTGACAGCATTTTTGAAGAATCAAGGGCAGATAACTCTAAACATAATGCTCCGATTCAACCCCAAAACTATAGGCGTCTTCCTCTGATGATACTAAGCATATGCTCTTAATACGAAACCAATATGTGAATAAATGTTTGAGTTATCGAATCACATCAAAATTGTTGACGGACGGACAGATGGACAGAAGGACGGATAGACCGATTTTTTACACTCCATTGACAAATTTTATACTCCATTGATGAATACCTCTTTCATTTCATTTTTTTGTATAAAATAAGTATTTCTGCAACGGTTCCATGTACAAACTCTAAACACACTTTACATGACCTTGGTGAACCTGTCTTAAACATAGTTGATGATTTCTGTGACGCAATTACCTGTGCAAATGGCATGACCCATCGGCTCGAAAGGTTGTATAGGACAACAACCCAATGAGCAGTGAAAAATATTGCAAGTGTTTTGTTCTGATGTGTAAATCTAAACAAACGAGTCTGGGGGTAAATCATGATCATCTTGAATTCTTACATATTAACCCTTCCTGCAGGAGCTGTCTCATCAGGGTATGCACTATTTACAAGTTGATTGTGCAACCAGTGCACTCCACAGCAGTGATTGCACAGCGATATACTTGTACACAGTGAAGATATATGTAATTATACAACAGGGCATGGGGTAAAGAAGGAGAAATGTATTTTAAAATTCAGCAAGCGAAGGGTTAAGAGTGGCTGCGGCTCCAGCTGCTGTCAATGACATAAATCGTATTACAGCAATACATGTCAATGGAAGAGTTATAAAGGATTTTCATAAAAGGTGTACGTGTATTTCTAAAGATGGATTAACAACTTGTGTTATAAATGTGCAAATGAAAGTAAAAAAAACCCTCTAAAGCTACTACTCATTAATGAACAGATGTTTTAATAACAAGTGGTTATTTAATGCAGAACGAAGTGAACTTTCTGCAAAAGCATTCGTATTGCAATAAGCTACCATCTGCCTTTATGACCCACACTTGGAACTCCCTTTTTTACTGTACATGTATTTACATGCGCGATTTGCAACGTCAGCAACAAACATGAACGGCTGAAATATGATATCTTTAATGTTCCAATCTTCACGTGTGATGTTGTCGATAATGTTCCCATCTTCATATAGAGTCAAACTGATCTATTACTAGCACAGCTGAACCTGTGATATTGAATAGCATTCAGAAATCGGAGAATAATCTGAGTATGTGTTTGATAGCAGCTGCTGTGCCCGACCCTTACCAGGCGCGGATTTAGAAGGGGGGGGGGGGGGGGGGGGGGCGGAGCCGGCGTACGCCCTCTAAAATTTCCAAAACATTTCTTATTAATATTTTAGATCTATATACAGTAATACCTCTCTATAACGACCACTAAATTGTGTTAAGTAGTTGGTATTTAGAGCAGGTGGCTGCTTAAAGCAAGGCGAAAGTATAACTGAACACTCAGGCTATGCTTTCACCTTGCTTTAAGCAGTCACCTGCCTTTAACACAGCCCTTTTTCAACATTACAAACACACTATTTATTTATGTCATCAAACATAAAAATCTAACCCCCCCCCCCCCCCAAAAAAAAAAAAATTAAAAAAAAAAAATTAAAAAAATAATAATAATAAAAAAAAAAAAAAAAAAAAAAGATCTACGCCCCCCTAATCCGAAATCCTGGATCCGCGCCTGCTTATCATGTAATGCTGTGAAACAAAAATGTTTGCTCAAAATTAGATCTGGTGCAAGTTAGACTACTTCCGATTCGTTCAAGCTTTGAGAAACTATTTTAACCCTTCGCTTGCTGAATTTTAAAACACATCTCCCCTTCTTTACCCATGCCCTGTTGTATAATTCCATATATATATATATCTTCACTGTGTACACGTATTTCGCTGTGCAATCACTGCTGTGGAGTGCACTGGTTGCACAATCAACTTGTAAATAGTGCAGACCCTGATGAGACAGCTCCTGCAGGAGCTGTCTCATCTGGGTCTTCACTATTTACAGATAGGTATATTGACTTGAATAGCAAGCGAAGGGTTAAACCGAGTGTCAGTGTCTCACCTGTATCCAAGTTTTTTGTACAATGTACACATGACGCTAATTGCGGGATAATGGTGAAAAGAGCATGTGTAGAAAACTGCTGTATGGTCTAAATAAGATGCGTAAATTAACCCTTCGCTTGCTGTTCACGTCAATATACCTACCTGTAAATAGTGAAGACCCAGATGAGACAGTGAAGACCCAGATGAGCTCCTGTAGGAGCTGTATCATCAGGATCTGCACTATTTACAAGTTGATTGTGCAACCAATGCACTCCACAGCAGTGAGTGCACAGCGATATACTTGTACACAGTGAAGATATATGTAATTATACAACAGGGCATGGGTAAAGAAGGAGAAATGTGTTTTAAAATTCAGCAAGAGAAGGGTTAAAACATTTTCAAGAATAACTTCTTTATTTCTCCCACAAACCCTATACTGTAACCACTCTTTAGAATCGTCTCAAAGAGGCGATTCTCAATAAGTTGTCACAACATAGGGTTTGGTGGAGAAATGGCGGTTTTAGTATTTGAGTACGCACATTTATCTCTTGCAATATTCATATGAACATGTTTGGTTCGACAACCTGACATGGCATGTGTCGCAGACATTAATACTTACCATACAGCTGTTACCATGGCAGCGAAGTAACGAGGAATGAAGTCCCAAACTGAAGCGTCACATGTTTGCAGGTACTTTGTTATAAATAGGATGCAGGTTCCAACGGAGTCTGGCGGAAATCCTGGCGGAAATAGACGACATTGCACATGTATAAGGCATATCTTTTGCATAAGAGAAAAATAAAGTAAGACAATGTTCTACTAAATGTGATTATTGTTAGAAGTGACATACTGTTCACCAAATTTTCATAAAATCGTATATAATCATGGTAAAGGGGTAAATGGATTTACGTCACACAAGTTCGGAGAGTGTTAAAACAGTCGAATCTCTCAATAGAATATTTTATTTACTTCTATTCTTATCATCTTAATTCAGATGTCCTCCACTGTTATATGATTAGCGTTTGTCCATTTAATGGAGGTACTTACTAGGCTTAACTATACCTTTCTCAATTGTACATTTTCCAAATCGATGGCTTGGTGCAAAACTATTCTAACTCCTTCACTTTGTGAAGGAGTTAGAATAGTTTTGCACCAAACCCTCGAAATACCTTAGCAGGATTTGACTATTTGACATCTTGGCCAATGACTGGATTAGAGGTCGTTGCAGGCATCAATAGTTTGTAATGTGGTAGCAGTTTTCGTAAGACATAGGTCCAGATAAGATGCGTAAATTACTATAACTTCTTTCTTCCTAAGTAGTGACGAAGAGACGATTCTGAAGTGTGGTCACAGTATAGGGTTTGGTGGAAAAGTGACGATTTAGTATTTGAGTACTCACCTTATATCTGTAGCGCTAGTAAGAAATGCGATATTGACATCAAGTTTGGTGTTATGTACAGCATAGCCTAGTAATTTGAAAAATACAGTAAAACCTCCCTATAACGGCCACTAAATTATGTTAATTAGTTGGTATTTAGGACAGGTGGTTGCTTAAAGCAAGGTGAAAGTAAAACAACGCTCCCATAGGAGCGTTCTGTTTTACTTTCACTTTGCTTTAAGCAGTCACCTGCCTTTAACACAATATACTTGATGTAATTTAGTGGCCGTTATAGAGAGGTTTTATTGTAGATGGATTGAAACATCCACACCAGTTATTTGAAGAACAACTTGAAGAGACTAATCTAAAGACTGGTCACATCATCGGGTATGGTGGAGAAATGGCAATCTTAGTATTTGAAAGCTATGCTCTATATATTTGGTAATCACCAGAATCATTACCAACAAGACTGAGAACTACGGCATTCGGACAGAACCATTCTGCATTGTATAAAGTGACAAGTTGACGTGTGTGCAAAAAGGAATGAGTGACAGAAGACCCACCTCCTATAGTGGCGATTTCTATGCACAAGATATAGTACATAGCTCTGCATTTCCAGTCGTCCGTGACCTGGGCCGAGATCTTCAGATGCTTCAGAAGATCCAAGCTGTCCTGATATCTGGGGACCATATTAAAATATTCATATATCAATAAAAATAATACTAATACTATTGATGATGATGATGATGATGATGATGATGATGATGATGATGATGATGATGATTTTCTCTATTATCATCGTGCCATAATGCGGAAAAAAATATTTCAGATGGTATTTGGGTATTGCGTAAACAGTGTAGACCGACTAACCTATACAGATCGTACGACTGAACGTATCGTAAGGTCTAGTATACGATGATCGAAACTGCAAGTTGCGATAATCGTATGTTAGACTTTACGATAATTTCTATCGTACGAGGATATCCGTAATCGCTGCACACTAGAATGTGCGATAATTTCGACTGCCCGAGTAGTAGCGATAGTTGCAAATTAAAATTTGCGATAATTTTGGCTGACCGATCGTTAGTAAGACGAGGTCCCGTCTTCCCTACCACAAACCGGGTGTATACTTGGGGATACACGCTGCTCGGTACCCATAAGCATATACTTACTGTATATGCTTATGGGTACCGAGCAGCGTGTAATCTAAACCGAAATGTTTGTAAATGTTTAGGCCTTATAAGCAGGTGGCTGCTTAATGCAGGGCGAATTCATGGAAACTGCTCCTGTTGAATTTTCTGACTTTCACCCTGCATGAAGCTGTCACCTGTCCTAAAGACTAGTACTGATATTGATAAGTTCTTATTAAGAACGAACGGTTTGGGGGGTTGTGCCTTCACAAGTACATTAGAACCTGTCTTAAGCGGCCATTCATTTACATAGGAGTCTTTAAAGCAGGTAGTTGCTTGCTGCAGGGCAAGCGTATTGCAGAAAGCTGATATAGGAGCTTTCTGTATTGTTTTTGACCTGCATTAAGCTACCATCTGCCACTTAAGACATGTTCTACTGTGTGCCATTGTCATGCCTTCACAAGCACAGTAAAACCTCTCTTAAGCGATCACCTAAAAGACGCATAACTATGGGTCTTAAAGCCAGGGGATAGTTTATTGCAGGAAAAGGCTATGCAGAAAACTCCCAACAGTATAAATGTGGCATAGTAGTAAATAGTAAAGACCTTAACTCTATCGGTGACAATGTCGCCTGTTGGCACCATTTAAAACAGTGCAGTCCAAGGTCAGATGCCGCCTTTTCAAGGCGGCATTTGACCTGGGACTTCACAGTTTTCTGTATTATTTCAGCTCAATCATACAGGGTTTTAAAAAATGTTTTACTAATATACCTTTATTATTTAGTTTAGAATTCTATTTAATATGAAATTATTACTGCAGACGACACTTTTAAATTTGGCGCCAAAAGAATTAATTAATCAAAAGGCTCCTTTTGGATCCATTTGATCTGAGTCTGCACTATTTGCCTAAGTTTGTCTGCCCACTTTCTTACAGAAGTTTGGGTAGGCTCTGTAATTACAGTAACAACCCTCCTACCCGAAATTCTACTAGAAAAGAATATAGAAACTTTTAGGCGGGTTGCTGCTTAATGCATGGTGAAAGTCACGAACGCTCATAGAGGAGCTGTCTGCATGACTTCAACCCTGCATTGAGCTGTCATCTGTCTCCAAGACAGGTATTTGTACTAAAGTGAACGCTCGGGTAAGAGAAGTTTTATTGTATTCGAAAATAGTACAGAACCTTATTAGACACGTCGTTTTACAGGCAGCGACCAATCAGATCTTACACAGTTTGAAAAGTCTAAGTGCCCAGTAATGTAAATCTAAGCGTACGTCATTTTATTCCCTGAAGTTATATGTCGTTAACTCCTGACTTTATGAATTTTCATGCAAGAAATACCGACAAAAAACGAAAGTGTATTAGCTGTTGTTTTTAAATGACACCGTGAACAGGGGACTTTTTAAACATGGCACAAACTGTATATTTAGATCTTTATTATCTGATTAGCAAACAGAGAAGTTCCCGATTAACCCTTTCCCTCATATGATAGTGTTTTCACGCATTTGCAAACAGAGTAGACCCAGATCAGACGTCTCCTAGAGGAGCCGTCTGATCAGGGTCTGCTCTGTTTGCTCATAGAATGTGATAGATATCTTTCTTTGCTTTCTAAAATATCTACAACCTTCCATACTTCATTATAATTATTTTGTCCGTGAATATTCAGTAGGTATTGAAATTTGGAATAAACAGAAACGGGGAAAGGGTTAAACAGCTCATACATGAGCTTCTGGGCTGAGTCTGAGCTGTTTGCGACGGAACACAATATCAGTACTACAATATCTTGTTCCCACAGATTCCATAAAACACCAATATCTACTCTCTTCTTTAAGCAGCCACCTGCCCTAAATACCAACTAATTAACACAATTCAGCGGCAGTTATTGAGAGGTTTTCCTGTATATGATTATTACTTGTCTGTATAACCACAGGTAACTCCGAAACAAATAAATGGTTACGGGTGGACTGGTCTTAAAGGTCACAGCTCACGGGTCAAAATCGAACTATACACTAACCAGACAGATGTCGCATGCAGAACGCAAATTATGCCTGTTGTACAGAACGGTTTGTTTGCACTGTCTTGTCAAGTCCTACTTTGTTCTGGCGCTAATTGCAGTTGGTTGTACTGAAGTAGGCGTCTGATCAAAGACTGAGCTGTATGACATTCGGTCGACATTCTGACAAAAATTGAGAGAATATATATTTGTTTCAAAATGCAAGAAAATGGAGTTTGGGCAGCTAATAATTCTCATCACATGACAAAAAGAGTTGAATCATCAATTTAAGATGATAGCTTTGACCAAGCATATCTTAACCCTGTATTTGTGGGAAGAGATTGAGCTTTTACAGTTCAACTAATATCTCGAACTCGGATAACTCGAATTTTGGATAACTCGAACTAAACGTTCGGTCCTCCCAAAATTTACAACACCGAAAATGTATCACTACACATATCTAGAAACACATGAGACAGCTTAATGCAGGTTGAAGGTAATGCTGAAAGCTCCTGCATTAAGCTACACATTTAAGATATTGGTCAGATTATAAATCGGATGACTCGAACATCTGTTATCTCGAACTAATTTGTATGGTCCTTCGAGATATCGAATTTCAACTCTATTTGAAAACAGTGTAAACCAAGACCAGACGCTCATAAAGATTCCTCTGATCAGGGTCCTCACTGTTTCTCATTCAAAATCCTCTAACAAACCATATCTTTTATTGAATGGACAAGATCGTTAAACAATGATGGACTATTCCACTTTGAAAAATCGGTACTGAGAGGTTTGAATTATCGGAGTTTTTTCAAGTGAAAGCTCTTAGAAGACAAAGAACAAATGCGTAAGGTAGAAACTGTCCTAAGCGACCATCAACATGGTCTAATTATGTATCTGTAAGGCAGGTGGTAGCTTAAAGCATGTCAAAAGTAATGCAGAAAGCGTCTATAAGAGCTTTCTGACTTACGTTCTATCTGCATTAATTTTTAAGCAACAACCTGCTTTTTAAGACTCCTATGTTCAATAAATGAATGACCGCTTAAGACAGGTTCTACTGCATTTTCAGATCAATTTAAAGCTTTTTGCGATTTGTTTTGAAAGGCAAACTTTCGTAACTCCTATAGGACGATGGGTCTACTGGCTGTTTAACCCTTTCCCTCATATAAACGTGTTTTCACGCATTTGCAAACTGAGTAGACCCAGATCAGACGGCTCCTAGAGGAGCCGTCTGATCAGGATCTGCTCTGTTTGCTAATAGAATTTGATAGCTCTGTTTCTTAGCTTTCTAAAATGTCTACAATCTTCAACTTCTCATATTTCTTTATAGCTATTTTGTAATGAATATTGAGTAGATATTGCAATTTGAAATAAACATAGGACAGGGAAAGGGTTAAACGGCTTACGAAGATTTGCTGGGAAAATACTTCTTCAATCCTTTACCTGATAGAGACACTTTTCGCAACTTTACAAACAGAGTAGACGCAGATCAGACACAGAGTAGACACAGATCAGACACAGAGTAGACACAGATCAGACTCATTTAGGAGTCGTATATGTCTCTGATAAATCTAAGTCTGTAGTTTTGTTTCTGTGTTCCTGTGTTCATATGCAATAATAAAACTTCATGTAAAAATGTTCATGATGTCTCTATTTTTTACATGAATATTCATGAGGTAAAGGGTTAATCCTTTACACGGTGAATATTCATGTAAGAAATAACGATATCATGAATATTAATAGGCTGATTTTCTATAATAACATATCAACAATAGATGTTTTGACTATCACAGAACCTATTGACAGGGAAGTTTTGACAGAACTTAGAGAATCAAATCTGTATCATATCATAAGCAAATATAGCAGACCCAGAACAGACAGCTCCTACAGGAACTGTCTGATCTGGGTCTATCTACATCATTTGCAAAAGTGTAAAAAGGCATATTCACCAGCTTAGTGAATATAATCGGGGTTTGATGTCTTTCGAATTTGTTAGATACTGTAAAATCTGTCTTAAGTAGCCATTCATTTATTGAACATAGGAGTCTTAAAACAGCAGGTTATATAGAAGCTTTCTGCATTACTTTTGACGAGCATTAAGTTACCACCTGCCTTACTCCTAGAGAAGCTTTCTGCATGACGTTCACCCTGCATTAAGACGCAACCTGTCTCCAAGACCGATATTTATACTAAATTGAATGTCCGGTATAGAGAAGTTTTACTGTACAATCTATCACAATCTGTTTTTTTCTCGGCCAAACTCTATCTTGCTACAACTAATTAGAAACGTCTCTTCGAGGTGATTCTATTGAGAAGCAACAAGATAGGGTTTGGCCATGAAATATAATGATTGTGTTTGCATAGACTTCCTTAATTCTCTTATCTACAATTCTGATAAGTTCTTTTCACAAAGACTCTTAAACTGCGGGTCCCTGATCAGATATTGAGTGCTTCGTACAATCAGGATAAAAGCTATTTCAAACCCATTCCGCCACTTCTTTATTCTTTAACACGCCATGGGCGAATTCATAATTGCTTTACAAACCGTTTGGATACTGATGCAATGTCAGATAACTCAACGTTTCATCTGATTACAAACTGTTTGACACTTCTAATTTGAATTTGAAAAGAAAAGGAAGAAAGTTGGTTTCAAAATCTATATTTTCTATATCCTAGTCTTCGGCATCCTTATCCGTTTGAGTGCAGGGAACGAGGTTACTGGCATTTGCATACAGTGTAGACCAACATCAGATGGTTCTTAGATTAGCCATCTGGTCAGGGTCTGCACTGTTTCTCCTTCAAAATCCTCCAACAAATTATAAATTTTTATACTGAATGGACACTATCGAAATACTGTAAAACCCCTCTAATGCGACCACTCAATGAACAAACATGGCTGTCTTCATATGCAGGTGGTTGCTTAATGCAGGATGAAAGTTATGCAGAAAGCTCTTATTGGAGCTTTCTGCATAACTTTTTTCCTGCATTAAGCTACCACCTGCCTTTGCTACTGTGAATTACACCCCTTTTTGCTGGTCGCATTAGAGGGGATTTACTGTAGAACTATACTTTTATATACCCAACTCTTACATTGTAAGATATGCAGCAGAATCTGTCTTTAGCGGCCATTTATTTATTGAACATAGGGGTATTAAAATCAGGTGGTTGTTTAAAACAGGGTGAAGTAATGCTTTCTGCAGTACATGTACTTTTGACCTGAATTAAGCTACCACCTGCCTTACAGACCCATAGTTAGATATCTTTTTGGAGGTCACTTAAGACAGGTTCTACTGTACGAGTAAACAATAATGGGACAATGCGCTTTGAAAAATTAAGCATTCAAAGGAAGTTTACAATCAAAAATAGTGTTTCCATGATATATTGGGAAAATGATTTTGCGTTTGCAAACAGCTTGAATCTGTATAAGACATTGAGAAATCAGTGTCGTCTGATCTTATTCAATACTGTTTGGCACCTTTGCAAATAAACCCGAAACATATAAAAGAATCTTCTGATTCAGGTTTCGAAGTGGAGTTTCCTCGAGTTCATTACATAATCAGTAAAGCAGTTGAGATCCAAATGAGGTGCCTCATCTGTATCCAAACTGTAGTAAAATCTGTTAATTAATTTGTAGACCATGGACTGAATAAACAAGGGAATCTTAAAAACCGGATCATTGTTTAATGCAGAAAAAAAATCCGTTGGGAGCTTTTTATATGATTTTTGTCCTGCATTAGCTACCACTTGCCCAAAAGACAAATTTTAGATTATTTGTAATGGTCGCTTAACACAGGTCTTACGCTATTTGCAAAGGTCATCACAGACTCGCTTATCGCAGAACAGGTATAAAAACAAGCTGGACAACTTTTAAGCACTACACATTGTCGAATGAAATAGATGAATTTCCGAGCGGACAATTTCCTCATCCATGGAAAACTAATATGAATTTCATTTAATCATGGTTGTCAACACTTTTAACCTTGAATTTTCAAATGGACTATTCCAAAATTCAAACAGGTCAAGCTTATTGTGAATATTAAGGGATGTTTTAAAAGAAGTGTAACATGACAAACGGTACAGACCTTGATGAGAGGACTCCTCTAGGTGCTCTATCATCTGGGTCTACACTGTTAGCAAAGGACATTAGTGAATGATTAGCGACTCATTTCCTGTACTGAAAGGGTTAAAAAAACTGTTACGTTAATCCTTATCCCACCATGTTCGACCTGACTAGCATTTGCAAACAGCTTCGACCCAGATGAGACATCTCATCAGGATCCAAACTATTTGACACCAGGTCAAAAGTTTCTCAAAAGCTTGATTGATTCGGAAGTAGTCAAAATTGTACCAGATCTAAATTTGAGTGGACATATTTTTTTTTCACAGCGGAGTAACGATTAATAGCAAAGATAACAACAAAGTGGTGTGGTATCTTGTTTCAAATTCAAGTAATCTATTTGTAGAACGGACATGATAATGGTAATGGTTTCTTTGATATCAGGATGTCTTGAAAGACATGCACTTAACCCTTTCCCTGTTCAATAGTATTGAAAGAAATAATGACATCATGGATTTTTATTAGCTATTTTTTGTTTACTGTGAGTTTCAAGGGAATTTTTTGCTTTGACCAAAAGTGTAGACATTGCATGAGCAGACAGAACAACCCTTGTCAGACAGCTCCTATGGGAGCCATCTGATCTGCTCTGTTTGAAAACCGGGCATCTAGACGTGACATATGGTACCTTGGGGTCTACATCTTGTATGTAATCAGAGGTCCAGATAAGATGCACAATTTGAAACATTTTCAAGAATAACTTCTTTATTTCTCCACCAAACCCTATGTTGTGACTACTCTTTCAAATCGTCTCAAAGAGACTATTCTAAAGAGGGGTCACAACATATGGTTTGGTGGAGTGGTCACAACATAGGATTTGGTGGTCAATGATTTTTTTTATTTTAGTACGCACCTTTATCTGTAGCTCTGTTGTTTAAATATTCATGCGGTAAATGGTTAAGAGTGATACAAAGACCACACATCAGTATTGTAAATGGTGGATAAACTTTTTTGCAGTCAAGTATTGTCATCTGCAAATGTCTTGTCTGCTTCAGTTGTCACTTTATGTATTTCTTCTTCTTTATAATCACGATTAAACAGTTTGGATCCTGATTATTCAGCATCTCATCTGGATCCAAAATATTTTCTCAGGCCATCATGGATTAGCCATTGAAAATGTTTAAATTTATACATCTTATCTGGACCTCTGGTAGTTAGTTAATTAATGTTCATAATGTGTGGAGTTCATTGAGTATATTTCCCTGTTCAGAATTCATGTAAGAAATGAATACTTATTAGCTCAATTTTTATAATGTAAACTTTTCAAGAGAAGCTTTGCTTTGATAATAACTTGTAGAAACAGATCTTTAGCGTATGCCAAAAGCAAACAGGGCAGACCCTGACCAGACGGCTCCTATAGGAGCCATCTGATCTGGGTCTACTCTGTTTGCAAATGAATGGAAAAGCATTTATATCAGGGAAAGGGTTAAACACTTGTCCCATCAATGAAATAACGGCCCACACCATGGAAGGCAAAGGGAGAACTGGCCCGGTCTGATTAGGATCTACACTTTCATTCATCAGAATCAACAGTATTTTGTATATATTGACATAACCAATTTCAATGTAAAGGCTTGAATTGGTTAACAATTCAAATACAATAAGAGCCCCTCAAAACCGGAAATTTAGTACAGAAGGATGTCTTTGTAGGTAGGAGGCTGCTTAATGCAGGATGAAAGTAATGGAGAAAGCTCCTTTTGGGAGCTTTCTGCATGACTGTCACCCTGCATTAAGCTGCCGTCTGTCTTGCAGACTGACACTGATACTTATTTAAAGGTCCGGTTCAGAGGGGTTTAAATGTATTTGCCAGTTTCTTGTGACAACGTTTTTGGAGGTATTTTGAGACATTTATAGTAAAACACCTCTAAACCGGAACTTTAGTAGAGAAGAATTTAGATACTTTTAGGCAGGTGGCTGCTTAATGAAGGATGAAAGTCATCAGAAAACTCCGAAAGGGCTTAAGTTAAGCTGCAACCTGTCTCAAAGACTGATATCTATACTATTTAAAATTGAATGGCCAGTTTAGAGAAGTTTTACTGTACTGTAAAATGGAGTCTTATTGCAAATGTAAACGGTTCAGACCCAGATCATATGTCACATCTATATTGATCTATATTGATGTACCTGATCAAATTTAACCCTTTACCTGTTCAATATTCATGAGAAAGAAATAATGACATCATGAATATTCATTAGCTGATTTTTCATACATGTAATTAGAAATTTTAAGTTCTAACAGAAACTGTAGAATCAGATCTTTATCATTTCATAATCAAACACAGAAGACCCTGATCAGATGGCTCCTACAGGAGCCATCTGATCTGGGTCTTATCTTTTTGCAAAGATGAAGAAAGGCATATTTATAGAGTAAAGGATTAACAAAAGGTCGGATCACTTTTATTCTAGGTAATCACTGTTTACTTACTGTCCACTGATAAGGCACACATAGAAGTAATATGGGGCGAGGATCTTGGTGGTCTCCATATCATGCACACAAATACAGATTTCAGCAGCCGTTTTACCTGAAAACGCAAAACATAAGATGGCTATGAAGGTCCAGTATCACTCGAATAAGTTCCTGTTTTAATAAAATGGCCAACAATTCTTGAAATAGGCCAAGTACACATTAAACTCGGGAAAAATTTACCAGTACTTGGTAGATGATTTAAACAGAATAAACGCCTGTTAAAACATATTTCATGTGTTCAAGCATCTACATGTAAATATATTGATACACCAATGGAACAGCAAAACTCCTCTTACCTGGCATTTCAATAAAGGAGAATTTCGGCCATTTTAGACAGGTGGCTGCTTATGCAGCATGAACTTCTCACAAAAGCCCTCAAAGAGATGTTTTGCATTGCTTTTCTCAGGCACAAAGCGATCAAGTGTCTTTATTTTGTGGTCGCTATAAACAAGTTCTACTGTACTTAAACAAAACTAACATGTTGCATAGGAGGTAGCTTATCACCAGGTAGTTGATTTGAAACACCCGGGTACTTCATTAGGCTTATAGGGTATTGCATTATGGAAGAATGTGTTGTCTCGCCTTAATGTAAGTAACATATAGTCGAACCTCAATATCTTGAGATACAGATAGCTTAAACTTTGGACCAACTCTTCAGTCCTTCCAAAATTTGCAATACAGAATTGTTCTAAAATGTATCACTATGTATATCTAGAAACATGTGACAGCTTAATGCAGGTCGAAAGTAATGCTGGAAGATCCTACAGGAGCTTGCAGCATTACCTTAGACCTGAATTAAGCTGTGAATTTGAGAAATTAGATGATCAGGAATCAGATGTCTCAAACCTCTGTTATTTCGAAGTAATTTGTATGGTCCCTGTTGAATATAATTTGTGAAGCAAACAGTACAGACTCTGATCAGATAGTTCCTTCTGGAGTCCACTGATCTGGGTCTACACAGTTTGTCCATGTCCTCTTTGTAGGGACACAATACATAAATAGGCCAATAAGGCATAAAGATTATACACTTGAGTAGAGAAAAGTTTGTTATATTACCTGCCACTTTGGCCTGGTCTATCTGCCCAGTCAGAAGCAGGTGTTTACATCTCTCCGCATAGATCCTGGCCAGTAGACACCTGTCCTCCGTGGACAGTTCGTCACTTCGGGCCGCACACCTGTAACAGGCAACTGGGTTCTTTATAAGAGCATGCTCACAGTGTGTTTATATATAAATATGTATCAATGTTGGAGACAGTTTGATTAACACATTTTTTCATAGGCTAATTTTAGATCCAACCTCTTTGAATAAATATACTAAAAAGGAGCATTTACCACCGAATTTTTTTTTTAGAACTATGCAGTTTTGAAACCATTGCGATGAATAGACACCCCTGTAAACGTCTCTTTTTGAAACCATTATGATAAATATAGCAATTGCTCCAATGGAGCTAATGATCTTTTTATCACAATGGTTTCAAAACTGCACAAATCTCAAATTTTCCTTTTCTCTGATAAATGCTCCTTTCCAGTAGATTTATTCAAAGAGGTTAGATCTAAAATTAGCCTATTTGGGAATGGGTTATGGTTTAAGCACTCTATGGGATTATGCTCATTATGAGTTTGAAACTGTTTAAATCCTGACCAGTAGCTGCTTCAGATCAGAGATTTTGACAAAATTAAGTTTTTTTACTCTATGTTAGCAGGTGGTGGCTTAATGCAGATCAAATGCCATGCAAAACAAAGCTTATTTGGGAGCTTTCTGTATTACCGATGTCCTGCATTAAGTTATAGCACACCACAAAAGTATAGACATAAACCTCATTTTAATGCTTGCTTTAACTTTTACATCATAAATATACAGTAAACCCCCTCTAAACCAGACATTAAACTAAGCATAAATATCAGTCCTGGAAACAGGTGGCAGCATAATACAGGATGAAAGTCATGCAGAAAGCTCCTAGCAGCTTTCTGCATGACTTTCACCCTGCATAAAGCAGTCACTTGCCTAAAAGTATCTAAATTCTTCTCTACGAGAATTCCGGTTTAGAGGGGCTTAACTGTACAATCATACAAGCAATGATAGCTGCATAAGTATCAATTTTATCTAAGGCATTGTAAACAAAGGAACTGTTTTCCATTGCAGAAATTGTAGAATCAAATCTATATTATTCCATAAGGAAACGGAGAAAAGCCTTATCAGAGGACTCATACAGGGGGCGGTATGATCTGTTTACAAACTTTACAAAGCCAGTAAAAGGGCATCTTATGAGGTAACCCTTTACTCCATGAATATTTATACTAGAAATAATGATGTCATGAATATTAAGTAGATTCATTTTTATACTGGTATATGAACACAAGATATTTTGGACACAGCAGAAAATGTAGAATCATATCTATATTATATTACAAGTAAATAGAGTAGACCCAGATCAGATGGCTCCTCTAGGAGCCATCTGATCTGGGTCTACTCTATTTGCAAAGGCGTAGAAAGGTGTAAGGAGGTAAAGTGTTGAGACAGGTATTACTTTACAACCTCTTTTTTTATGAATTTTACAAAATGTATTATCATCTAACCCTGTGAGAAGCTCCGCCTCTAGTCTGTTGGCTGTATCCACCCAGTTCTTTTCTCTGCAACATTCAATGACTGCAGAATAAGCTTCCATAACCTAAAAGAGAGGTAAAAACTGAAGTACAAGAGTAATTTATAATGACCTTATTGAAATAATGCAGGGTGTATAGTAATTCACCTAGTGTAGAAGTTTACTTTGACGAATGACAAGTCACCTTATTGAAATATTACAGGGTGTATAGTAATTATTAACCTAGTGTAGAAGTTTACTTTGACATATGACCTTATTGAAATATTGCAGGATGTATAGTAATTTACCCAGTGTGGTTCACTTTGACATATGACCTTATTGAAATATTACATAGTGTAGAGTAATAATTGACCTAGTGTAGAAGTTTACTTTGACGTATGACCTTATTGAAATATTGCAGGGTGTATACAGTAGTTATTGACCTAGTGTAGAAGTTCACTTTAGCCTATGACCTTATTGAAATATTGCAGGGTGTATAGTAATAATATTATTGACCTAGTGTAATTCACTTTGATGTATCCTGGCCTTATTGAAAATATTGCATGGTGCATAGTAATTATTGATCTAATGCAGAAGTTCACTTTGATGTATGACCATATTGAAATAAGGTATACAGTAATGTATAGTAACTGGAGTAGATGTTCCCTTTGAAATATTGTAACAACGAGGCTGTTAGATATATAAGCACTATAAACTCTCATAGCTAGGGAGCTAGCTCTTTGGCGAAATGGTTTAAGTGCTTGGAAAGGTTGCAAAGTTAAGCAACAGTCTGTGCGGCTACTGGCTGGATGGGTGACTGCCAGGTATTACCGATGGTGCATGTTACAATTGGTGGCAGTGGTGGGATGAAGACAATTGCCGGAATGGAATTGCCTTACCCATGGTTATTTCCCAGGCCAAATCTCAGGTCGAGATTTCTCGGAGGGGAAGGTAATGTAACAGCAAGGCTGTTAGATATATAAGCACTATAACTCTCCTTGCCAGGGAGCTAGCTCTTTGGCGACATAGTTTAAGTGCTTGAAAAGGTTGCAAAGTTAAGCAATAGTCTGTGCGGCTACTTGCTGGATGGGTGACCACCAGGTATTGCCGATGGTGCATGTTACAATATAAACTTACTGAATTCTTGCAGGGTATAGGGTAACTTACCTGTTGTATATGGAGATTTGACCTATGACCTTGTTGAAACATTGCAAGGTGTAAAGTAGTGATGTGCCATTTAACCCTTTCCTCCATGAATATTAATTTAAGAAATAAGGACATCATGAATATTGATTAGATTGTTATAATAGCACATGGACACAAAACGTTTTGGCCTTTTGCCATAGAAGAAACTGTCAAATCATACATGTGTATCTATATCATATAAGCAAACAGAGCAGACCCAGATCAGACGGCTCCTACAAGAGCTATCTGATCTGGGTCTATTATGTTTGTTTGCAAAGGTGCAGAAAGGCTTATCTATGGGGTAAAAAGTTAATCCTAGTACTCGGCAATCACATCATGAAGTTTGACAAAGTACAGGCCATCGTCGATGATTTATACATAACTTATTGAGACTACAGAGTTTGGCATACAGTAAAAGCCTGACAAGGCCAAACATCTAATTAGGGTTTTACATATTGTTTGTCACATTGTTTTAACCCTTCGCTTGCTATTCACGTCAATATACCCACCTGTAAATAGTGAAGACCCAGATGAGACAGCTCCTGCAGGAGCTGTCTCATCAGGGTCTGCACTATTTACAAGTTGATTGTGCAACCAGTGCACTCCACAACAGTGATTGCACAACGAAATACTTGTACACAGTGAAGATATATGTAATTATAAATCAGGGTATGGGTAAAGAAGGAGAAATGTGTTTTAAAAATTCAGCAAGCGAAGGGTTAATTGAACAGAATCATTTGGTAATCTAAGATTTAAAACAGTTTACCGTTTATATCAAATGTCACACTTTAGACAAAGAGACTGGTCCTGATATGCATTTATTGCAAACATACAACCCATATTTAGCATTTATCCAAACTCAGATAAACCTGCAACATTAGAATTTAATTGGATTTTTAATCAATGATTGATCGCGATAAAGTACCAATGATTGAGTAAATATTGTTTGGGTCAAATTCCTAACACTAATGTATAGTAACAATCCTATTGTAGATGGACCCTTTGTGTAAAATAGCCAAACTAGAGTAGATGGACCCTTTGACTCTAGATCTTGTTGAAACATTATTGCGTGTTTAATAACTGACCTGGTGTAGATGGACCCTTTGACCTATGACCTTGTTAAAATGCAGCAAGGCATGTACCAACTTTCCACGGGCGTTGCCAAGCTCTTTTTCCATGTTGTACAGGTCAATCAGACAGTATCCTTGTTCCATAGTTAGGATTGATGCTGGACGACTGCAAAAAATGGTTTTATACACGATATTAAACATCTTTAAAGCGGACAATCAAAAGAAGTATTCAAGACAGGCGGTATCCTAACCCTTTCCCTGTTCAATGTAAGAAATAATGACACCATGAATATTTATTAGCTAAATTTTTATAATTGCATCTGCACATGAAATATTATGATATTGGTAGATTCAGGTCTGTCCTGATTCCATATGCAAACGGAGCAGACCCTGATCATACGGCTCCTAAAAGGCATGAAAACAAACTAAACTAGAGGTTTATTTTTGTCACAAAAACAGATGTCTCCCCCTCCCATCCCCTTTCCAATACACAAGTGTAATGTCTGTAACTCCAAACTTATCAGGGTCTAATTTTTAAGTCACCAGGGTCAATAACTCCAACATTGTCAGGGGGAGACAATTCAAAAGCCCCCGGTACACACAAACACATGCTGGTCAACATTCTTGTGAAGTTTGGTGACTCTAGTACTAGTGGTTTCAGAGATACATGTGACACAAAGTAAAGTTTCTCTTATTTTAAGTCATAAGGGGCAGTAACTCCAAAGTTATCAGGGGGAGACAATTAAAAAACCCAAATGCACAACAACTCATGCTGGTGAACATTCCTGTGAAGTTTGGTGACTCTAGCCCTACTGGTTTCAGAGAAACGTGCAGCACAAAGTTTCTCTAATTTTAAGTTATCATATCAGGGGCAGTAACTCAAGAATTATCGGGGGGGGGCAATTTAAAAAATCAGGTGCACAACAGCTCATGCTGGTCAACATTCCTGTGAAGTTTGGTGACTCTAGCCCTACTGGTTTTAAAGATATGCATGACACAAAGTTTCTCTAACTTTAAGTAATCATATTAGGGACAATAACTCCAAAGTTGTCAAGGAGAGACAATTAAAAAATCCCAGGTGCACAACAACTCATGCTGGTCAACATTCCTGTGAAGTTTGGTGACTCTAGCCCTAGTGGTTTCAGAGATATGCATGACACTAAGTAAAGTTTGTCTAATTTAAGTTATCAGGGGCAGTAACTCCAAAGTTAACAGGGGAAGACAATTCAAAACACCCAAGAGCAAAACAACTCATGCTAGTAAACAATCCTGTGAAGTTTGGTGACTCTAGCCCTACTGGTTTCAGAGATACGCACGACACAAAGTTTGTATAATTTTAAGTATTCATATCAGGGGCAATAACTCAAGAATGATCAGGGGATATAATTCAAAAACCATAGGTGCACAACAACTCATGCTGGTGAACATTCCTGTGAAGTTTGGTGACTCTACTACTAGCGGTTTCAGAGATATGCACGACACAGAGTTTTTCTAATTATAAGTCATCAGGGGCAATAACTCCAAAGTTATCAGAGGGAGACAATTCAAAAACCCCAGGTGCACAACAACTCACGTTGGTGAACATTCCTGTGAAGTTTGGTGACTCTAGCCCAACTGGTTTCAGAGATACACGCGACACAAGTTTGTGACGGACGGACGGACGGACGAACAGACAGACAACTCTGGCAAAAACAATATGTCTCCCCATAAATAGGGGAGACATAATGAGGAAAAGGGATAATGCTGAACAAGTTTATTCAGAAAGATCCCAGAAGAAAATTCTGGATTATCTTCGATCTGTGTTAAGTACAGTTGAATATCAATATCTCGAACTTCAAGGAACCATGCATATTTAATAACTTCGAGATACCAGGTTTGACTTATCTGAACAACTTCTTAAGTTCACAGCTTAATGCAGGTCAAAAGTAATGCTAAAAGATCCTACCGGAGCTTTCAGCATTATTTTCAACCTGCATTAAGCTCTTGTAGGAGCTTTCAGCAATACATGTACTTTCAACCTGTATTAAACTGTGACATGTGCTTCTAGATATGTTTAGTGATACATTTTAGAACAATTCTGTATTGTAAATATTGGAAGGACTAAAATTTTACTTTGAGTTATCCTGAAGTTTGAGTTAGATATCTGAGTTAGATATCTGAGTTCGAGATATTGAAGTTCAACTGTAGTTTTCTTTTTTTATAAAATCTGTGATCAACTTTCGAGAATAATTTGGTTCCAGATGAAGCATCGAGATTAGGAAAAACAATTAAATTGAATCATATCACCATATCTGAATTAGCACAAAACTATTTTAACCACACTTAAATAAGTCTTCATTAACATATTAGGTCCTGGATGATACACCAGGTAATTCTGACTCTCATTAAATTAAGATTCCAACTGTTCTTTTTTTTATTTAACATGGTAACAATCATTTTGCCCTAATTTACGCCTTCAACACAACTGTGTACCTTTTACGGGAAATATATATCTTATCACATATGTGTTATTAATGATTTCATTCCAATTATTTATTATGATATTGGTAATAAGAAGACTCAGTCTAAAGGTCTTGTGATCTGATTTACCCCACATCTCAACTCTGAACAGTGATCTAATACATGATAAATCACTGAAATGAGGTTTTTATTTGTTAACATCAGCATGTACTGAATTTGGTGAAAATCAAGGATGAACTATCCAGGTTATTGCCAGGCTCAAAATAATGCTTTCAGTCAGCAATTCAATAGAAATTGAAAACAAAATACAAGAAAATTAGCAGGTAACTTTAAGTGGATAGAAAATATGATACCAGCACTTCTTTAACCCATTGCCTCATAGGCTATTTTTAGACCCAACCTCTTTAAATTAATCTACCGAAAAGGGGCATTTACTAGAGTAAAGGAAAATGTTAGAATCTTGTAGTTTTGAAACCATTGTGATAAATAGAGAATTTGCTCTTATGGAGCAAATGCTTTATTTATCACAATGGTTTCAAGAAGTGACTTTTACAGAGGCGTAGAAAAGCATATTTATGGAAGAAATTAAGGGTTAACCTACTTGTGCCAAAGGACAAAATCAGGAAGAAGCCCTCTGATGAGAGTCTGCTCTGTTTATTCATGAACCCATTCCTCCATATGCTATTTTCAGACCCAACCTCTTTGAATATATCTATCGAAAAGGAGCATTTAGTAGAAAAAAGGAAAATGTCAAAATTGTGTAGTATTGAAATCACTGTGATAAATAGTTTTATATCAAAATGGTTTTAAGAATTGACTATTACAGAGGTGTAGAAAGGCATATTTATGGAGGAAAGGGTTAACAGACACTTGCAAAAGTCAAATCAGCAATACATTTTCAGCGCCCCTCAAAATGAAAATCTGATTCATTAAAAATTCACAAGTAGATGAGCTCATGATGTAATACGGGCTATACTGGGCTTAAGTACATACAAAGCTGCCAATTAATCATTCTTGTGCTTCATACTTCTTGACTGACATTTGCAAACAGCTTGGATCCAGATGAGACGCCGAGTAAACTCGGCGTCTCATCAGAATCCAAACTGTTTGACACTCGGTCAATATTTTCTCAAAGGGTTGAACTGGAAGTCAGAGAAAATTTCAGAAAATCAGAGATTGAGCAGACATTTATTTTTTCAGCAAGAGAAAGATTGAGTAAACCCTTTCCCTGTTCTGTGTTTATTTCAAATTTCAATACCTACTGAATATTCATGGAAAAATTGTAACGAAATATGGAAGGAAGAACATTGTAGACATTTTAGAAAGCAAAGAAACGGCTCTATCAAATTCCAAAAGCAAACAGAGCAGACCCTGATAAGACGGCTCCAAATAGGAGCCATCTGATCTGGGTCTACTCTGTTTGCAAATGCGTGAAAACACGTTAATATGAGGGAAAGGGTTAAAGTGTAAAATCATTTGATCGCTAATGCCCTGAAATCTGAACTTTTTGACATTCATCTCATGCGGGTTTGGCGTTTGTTCCTTACTGAAAATATTTTCACTCAAAGTAATCAACACCAGGAAGAAACATTTAATATTTAAATGGACTTTAAAGTGTTTACATTGAACATCTTCAAACCAGACTTTCAAATTACATTGTAGTATCAATACTAGTCTTTATGCAGAATGAAAAACGTGCAGAAAGCTCCAAAAGGAGCTTCCTGTATGACTTTCACACTGCAGCAAGCTGTCACCTACCGAAAATGATTTAAACTCTCCTTTACTAAAAACTCAGTCCGGAGAGTTTTTACTGTATCTAGAGAAAATATCTTTAGAACATTTAGTTTTTAGGGCTCTAATATCTGAACAATTACTACAACAATATAATGCCAATCTTCACACACCCTAACTGATTGAACAGGAAGAAAGTGAAATCCTACTGCAGCTACATTTCATTCACGTCAAAGTGACCCCTTTCCAAAAGTACCAGTGAACTATATACTAGATACACAGATATTGGAATCAGATATAGGTACAGTGACTTATTCATTGTCATCAGGAAAAAAAATTTAACAGTTACAAATAATGTTATTATCGCGTGACCACTCATCTGTTTGAGCTGTTTGTTATCTAAAAAGGTCATTCCTCTGGCCTTACATGTATAAATTACTGTAGAACCTGTCTAGAGCGACTGCTTAACCCTTTCCTCCATGAATATTCAAAAAAGAAATAATGATGTCATGAATATTAATGATATTAATTTGTTATAATAGCCATGGCGGAAACTGTAGAATCATATCTATATTGTATTATAAGCAAACAGAACAGACCCAGATCAGACGGCTCCTATAGGAGCTGTCTGATCTGGGTTTACTCTGTTTGCAAAGGCGTAGAAAGGCTTATTTATGGAGTATAGGGTTAACCCTTTCCCTTATATTGATGCCTTTTGACTCCTCTGCAAAAATCATTGCTCTGTTTATCACAATAGTTTCAAAACTACACAATTCCAAACTTTTCAATTTTCTAGTAAATGCACCTATTCAGTAGATTTATTCAAAGAGGTTGGGCCTAGAAATTGGCTATGAGAGAATGGGTTTGAAAAAACATGAATGTCTTTAAAAGCATGTGGTTACTTGATTTTGAACGAAAGTAATGTAGAAAGCTTCTAAGGGAACCTTCTCTATAACTTCCATCCTGCGTTACACTACCACCTGTCTTTAAGACCCAGTATAAATACCTCTTTAGAGAGGTTTAATTGTATATCAACACAGGGGTGCTAATTCTTGGAAGCAGCTGTGGGTTGCCAATTATCTACTGTCTTACTGTTGTCTGAAGCGGAATCTCCAATTCCACCAAAACTTGGCCACCATTTTTGTGCTAAAGACTGCTGTGTGTTTACGCTTGCCGACATCCTCAATACCAAGGATAGACAATGCTTTGAAGAGACAAGCATACGCTTCTGGGATATCCCCTGACTGGAACAACACCTGAAAGAAAGTGCATACATAGTGTTAGTCTTCAACATAAAACATATGCTGCCTGGATCCAAATCTACCAAAAATTTGAAAAATCTGAAAGTTCAAAATATTGAAATATTTTTAACTTATGTACTCCATACAGGTGCCATTTTGCACTTTCTCAAACACTATATGAGTATTAACTAGCTGACTCTTTTTATAATGAATAAGGGAACACGTGCCAGAGAAGAAACTGCAGAAATAGATTTATGATATTTAATAATCAGAGTGGTACCTGATCAGACAGCTCTTGTAGGAGCCTCTGATCTGCATCTACCATGTTTGCAAAGATGCCAAAAGGCCTCTGTATAGTGTAAATGGTTAAACTAAAAGCCTAAAACATTAACCCTTTCCATCATGAAAGTAAAAATGATGTCATGAGTATTAATTAGATTAATACTAGAATTTTTGTCACAAAAATGAATGTCTCTCCCCCCCCCCCCCCCCCCCCCCCCCTTCCCTTGCACCCACACATCAGTAGAACAGGAGTTATTGATCAGACAAAAACATAACAAAGGGCAAAAACTCCAAAAGTATTAAAGCAGATTTAAATGGCCCTTGTTCTTGTCACTTTCTCTCATCATGCTCTTTCCATGTATGAAGTTTCAATACAATGGCATGAGCCATGTAGGAGATATCGTCCGGACAAGAAAAAGTGAAACAAATGTAAAAGGGGCAATAACTCTCAATTTATTGAAGCCAGAGTTATAAACCTTGTGCATGACACTTTCTTTTATCATGATATTTCCATGTATGAAGTTTCAATCCAATGGCATGAGCCATACAGGAGTTATAGTCAGGACAAATGTGAAAACAATTTACAAGGGGCAATAACTCTTATATTAGTAAAGCCAAAGTTATGGACCTTGTGCATGACACTTCCTCTCATTATGCTCTTTCCATACCTGAAGTTTCAATCAACTGGCATTAGGCATATTGAAGTTATCGTCAAGACAAGAAAGTGTGACGGACAGACGAAAGGATAGACAGACAGACAGACAGACAGACAGACCACTCTCACGAAAACAATCTGTCTCACCCATTTAAATATGGGGGGGGGGGGGGGGGGGAGAGACATAATTATAATAGCACATGGGCACATGAATTTTTCACCACGGCAGAAAACTGTAGAATTATATCTATGTTATATCATATTCACACAGAGCAAAACCCTGATCAGACAGCTCTTACAGGAGCTGTCTAGTTATGGTTTGCTCTGTTTGCAAAGGCGCAAAAAGATGTACTTTTGGAGTAAATGGTTAAATTAATGCTTGTACATGAAATACTGAGAATGAGACTTCTTCTGAGTGGTTGTGGTAGGGAGTGTTAAAAGCAGTCTGCTGAATAAGACATTCTGGAGTGTTAAAAGCAGTCTGCTGACTAAGACATTCTGGCTTCTTTCTATAAGCAATATCTGATACCGATCAACTGCCAGCACTTTATTACGTACAATCAACTTCTCCCAATCAGTTATTTGCTTTCAATTTTCATTAACCTTTAGCCTGCTCAGTAAATGTTGTCATTACAAAGTATCATCTCAGTCAGATTTCAGAATTGATTCATCTTGCCTTTTCTTTTACAAAACACAAAGAGTGTATCATACAGTGTATCATACACAGTGTATCATACAGTGTATCATACAGTTTGAATTCTTGATGAGAAGTAGTTTCAACCTTTCCTTCATATAAATGACTTTTTACACATTTGCAAACAGCAGAGAAGACACAGATCAGATGGTTCCTGTAGGAGCCATCTGATCAGGGTCTGCTCTGTTTGCTAAAGGAATTTGATAGATCTGTTTCTTTACTTTCTAAAATGGCTGCAATGTTCCACCTTCCTAAATTTCATTATTAACTATTTTGTCCATGAATATTCAGTAGGTATTGATATTTGAAATACGACATATACATAGAACAAGTAAAGGGTTAAGGTAATGTTTCTTCTGGGTAAATACAGTTTGGTTCCAAGAGTTCATCCTTTACCTCATTCATATTCATATATGAATGTTTGAATGTTAATGAGCTACCTTTTTATAATGGCATGATAGACATCATCAAAGAGTTTTTTTTATAATAGCAGAAACTGTAGAATCAGATCTGTATTATTTCATAAGCAAACAGAGTAGGCCCTGATCAGACGGCTCCTGCAGGAGCCATCTGATCTTGATCTACTCTGTTTGTAAAGGCATCAAAATGCATATGATTAAATGTATATACATGTATGTATATGTATTAACTGACCTTTCCATGCAGTCTCTGCACCTTGGACCGTATAGCGCGGTACTCTATTTCTCTTTCCGGTGAGGGCACAGGAAACTCCTCTAATGTCTCCTGAACATGCAGTATAAGCTCAAGTGCCTAGAAATAAACATACAGTATTAACTCAAGAGCCTAGAAATAAACATACAGTATTAGCTCAAGTGCCTAGAAATAAACATACAGTATTAACTCAAGTGCCTAGAAATAAACATACAGTATTAGCTCAAGTGCCTAGAAATAAACATACAGTATTAGCTCAAGTGCCTAGAAATAAACATACAGTATTAGCTCAAGTGCCTAGAAATAAACATAAACGAACATCAGTCATTATTTCATACATGGGTTAAAGCCATACAGTAAAACCTTTGATCATATTTAAAAATTAATTTAATGAGTATTCATGAAGTCATAACTTCTTATGTAAATAGTGTTAAATCAGGTTCCAACACTGACCTTGGAGTTTCTCTTCACAAACAAAGCGGCCACGGCGGCCTCCACCTTGGTGACGAGAACGTTCCACAGCTGATTGGCGTAGGTCCAGTGGTGGCAGATGTTGTCATACAGGCTCAACAGGCAGTCCACACGATAGTGGAGGGTTTCAAGGGGTTTGGCTTCTTCTAAGATCCGGTGTACAAGCGGAATCGCATCCCTAGAAAGAATGCAGCCTTTCTAAAACTGTAGCTTAAATAATAGTTAATGCATTTGAACTTCGATATCGCAAGCTCGGATAACTCGAACTTCGAGATAACTCAAAGTAAAAGGTCTGTCCTTCCAAAATGTATAATACAGAATTGTTCTATGTATCACTGTGCATAGAAAACACATGAACACTAGAAACACATGTGACAGCTTAATGCAGATCAACAGTACCTGCATTAAGCTGTGAACTTGAGAAATTGTTCAGATTAGAAATCAGATGACTCGAACCACTGTTATCGCGAAGTAATTTGTATGGTCCCTTTTAAGCCTTTGCAAACAGAGTAGACCCAGATCAGATGACTCCTATAGAAGCTGTCTGATCAGGGTCTGCTCTGTTTACTTATGATATAATAATTCTACAGTTTCTGCCATAGGCAAATATTCCAGTGTCAACATGCTATTATAACAAATTAATCTAATTAACATTCCTGACATAAACTTTTCTTACATGAATATTCATGGAGGAAAGGGTTAAATCAAAGTAGAATGGTCCATCATTGTTCATTGATATAGTCCATTCAGAATGAAAAGGTATAATTTGCGAAAGACATTTGAATGATAAACAGGTGCAGATATTGATCAACGGACTCCTCTAGGATCTGGGTCTACGCTGTTTGTAAATGTCAGTAATGCTTGTTTCCCGCATTCAAAGTGTTACGCTGTTACAATGACACTTTTCAAGATTTTATGAACTTTTCATTCTTTCTTTATTGTGCGAATGAATGGCTGCTTAGGACAGGTTCTACATATAAAACAATACCAGGCATAACAACATTACATTAATGCATTATAGCATGTGCGTTTGTAAATCCTACATTATGCTACATATACAGGTCTCTATAACTGACTAGTAAGAACTTACTCCTCTGTTACTGACACGGCCAGACGGCGGCCCCTACGTGCCCGAGCCCTGGCCGCCTCATGAATATACACCTCGTCAGTCACCCTGTTTCGCCCTCGTCTTGTTCGTTGTGGTATAAACAGATCATCATCTAATAATAGAGTATAACAAAACCTGTTTTAACCCTTTCCTCCATAAATACGCCTTTCTACACCTCTGTAAGAATCACTTTTTGAAATCACAATGGTTTCAGAACTACACAATTCTAAAATGTTCCTTTTCTCTAGTTAAAGCTCCCTTTCGATCGTAACGTTTATTGAAAGAGGTTGGGTCTAAAAATAGCCTACTGGATAATGGGTTAATATCCATACAGTCCTTATTTCTTACATGACTATTGATGGAGTCAAGGGTTAACCCTTTCTCTGTTCTATATTTATTCCAAATTTCAATACTTACCGACTACATATATGGACAAAAAGTTCTAATGAAATATGGAAGGTGGAACACTGTAGCCATTTTAGAAACTAAAAAAAACAGATTTATCAAATTCTAGTCGCAAAAACAGCAGACCCTGATCAGACGGCTCCATGCACTACTCTGTTTTCAAATGCAGAAAAATGTGTTTATATGAGGGAAAGGGTTAAGGTGAATCGTGATTATGTCGACAGCCAATCCAACTGTGTCTAACAGTGGGGCATCACACCAAGATTTACACTATCTGGCACTCTGTATTTGTAGGGATATAATATGCATGCTCTATGTAATCGAGATCGTGAAGCAAATGAACATTGAATGTGTAATGAATGAATGTGCTCAATGTTTTAAGCCTTATTCCACTGTTCATAAAACAATCTCTGCTTAAATTTGGATCTCACCTGTGTAAAATTTAATTACTTCTGATTCGATCAATTTATCAACACTTTCCTCCATAAATATGCCCGTCTAAGACTTTGCAAACAGAGTTAGACCCTTTCATGCATTTGTAAACAGAGTAGACAAAGATTAAACAGCTCCTATAGGAGTTATCTGATCAGGGTCTGCTCTGTTTGCTTATGGAATAATATATATCTGATTCTACAGTTTCTGCTTTGGCAAAAATTTCATGTATTAATATGCCGTTATAAAAACTAATCTAATTAATATGCATGATATCAATTTTACATGAATATTTATGGACTAAGGGTTAAGAAACTATTGACCGAGTCTCAAACAGCTTGGATGCTGATGATACGCCAAGTAACTCGATGTCTAATCTGGATCCATGTTGTTTTGCAGATGTGAGTCAGATCACTATTAGTGGGAGAAGGGTTTAGTTGTAAATGAGTTGACTCTGGGGATAACTCACATGCAAGATGTTGCAATTTCTCTTGCAAATTCTCTTCTGGAGGTCGACAAAGGACGTAATACGGTAGGCTGGCCCTTAGCTCATCAGCTGTCAACTCAAAATAATGCGCCGCTTTGGCATGAAGCTCGATCCTCTGTGACTCCATAAGTATATCATAGGCTGTTTGCTGGAGCAGATTGTTAGTAAACATTGGTTCAAAACAAGCCTCTATGTCCCCGGGCTTCGAAATGACGTCATCTTTGTGACAGAAACATCGATACTTTAAATGGCCGGCATCCTCTTTGGCCATCTTTGATATAAGCTTTGAGGAGGGTGTGTTCCCGCATTGAAAAATCCCGCTCTCCATAAGGCGACGAACGGTCAATACAAGCTTGGCTCTGTGGGCTTTTGGCAGTAACATTTCTAATATGTCACGTCGCACCTTTTTGCCAAGCACGGCGGCACATTTTATCATCAGCTGATCAGATGCTCTCATTGAGTCGATTCTGCCAGTAATCAGTTCTGGAAAAAAAGATGAGTACAGTAGAATCTCTCTATAGTGGCCGCGAAGTAGATCTACATAATACATACAGTGGTTTTTAAAACCAGGTGACTGCTCAATGCAGAAAAAAAATTAATTCATAAAACTCCTACTCTTTCAGCATTAACCCTGTACTCCATGAATATTCATGTTAGAAATAATGACAAAATGAATATTAATTATATTAATTGCTATAATAACATATGAACACAGGAATTGTTTACCATAACAGAAACTGTAGAATCATATCTTTATTGTATCGTAAGCAAACAGAGCAGACCCTGATCAGATGGCTCCTACAGGAGCCGTCTGATCTGGGTCTACTCTGTTTGCAAAGGCATAGAAAGGCCTATTTAGGCATATTTATGGAGTAAAGGGGTTAAGTTGCAACCTTTCGGAACCAACCACAAGCCTGTACTCTATGAATATTGATATGAGAAATATTGCTTTCATGAAAATTTGATTTAATAGGAGGAATATGAACACAGGAAATTTAACCATAACAGAAACTGTAGAATCATATCTATATTGTATCATTAAGCAAGCAGAGCAGAACCTTATCAGATGACTCCTACTGGAGGCGTCTGATCTGGGTCTTCTCTGTTTGCAAAGGTGTAGAAAGGCCTATTTATGGAATACAGTGTAAATGGTTAAGTTACTTTATTATTCTATAATCAAACAGATCAGACTGATCGGACGGGTCTTACAGGAGACATTTGATTTTGATCTACTCTGTTTGCAAAGGTGATAAAGACATATCTATGAAGTAAAGGGTTAATGCACTATTTTCTTGTGGCTGTTATAGAGAGCTTAATTGTACATACCATTTGGACTAATTATTCTACTTGATAATATTGTCTAATGTAGTGTCATTGTGTCAAGTATATATTTTCTATACAGCACGTAGGCAGGTAACCAAGGTCAACAACACTACTGTAACATCAATTGAATAAACAAATTGGAAACTATAGGAACGATATGAATCAATAACAGTAAACCATTCTAAAGCGATCACCATAACAAGATAGTTATTTGTCATAAAGGCAGGTGGTAGCTTAAATGTAGGATGAAAGTGATGCAGAAAGCTCCTGCAGGAGCTTTCTGCATCACTTTTGTCCTGCATTAAGCTACCACCTGCTTTAAAAAACACCTATGTTTATTCATTAAGCTGCCACTTTAGTGGCGAGGTTTCTTCTGTAACTGGTATATGACCAGTGTATGACCGCAGCATCTATACCTGCGAGAATCAGACAATAGATTATGACGTCTAAGTCTAACAATAATATTTACAATATACAGTACAACGTCTCTAATGCCACAATCTAAATTAAGTCTATTTCTGGGTCTAAAAGGCATGTGGTAGCTTAATGCAAGATGAAAGTTATGCAGAAAATTCACTTTCATCCTACATTAAGCATTGACCTGTTTTTAAAGGTGTCTATGTTTATTTAACCTATTCCTCCATAGGCTAATTTTAGACCCAACCTTTTTGAATGAATCTACTGAAAAGGAGCATTAATTAGAGAAAAGGAATATTTTGAAATTTTGTAGTTTGAAACCATTGTGATAAATACAGCATTTGCTCCAATAGGAGCAAATGCTCTATTTATCACAATGGTTTCATACAGTGACTTTTACAGAGACTTAGAAAGGTGTATTTATGGAGAAAAGGGTTAAAAGTTGTCGCTTTAGAGAAGTTTTACTGTAATGGTAAACAAGCATAAATTGATTTCTACTTATTTCAATGATATCGTAAAATGACAATATGGTAATCTAACATAGAAATTTGATTGAATATTTCTCTATGTTAGTAAGAATGTGGATATAAGGCACATTCTATCAACATTTGCGATATTATACAATGACTTGGGAAATATTTCGAATGCAATTATGAGAAGATCATTTCCTATCTCCTGCACTGCGACCTTGATATATGACCTTAATAAGTTACCCCTAAAAATGTTCGCCTCCATAAGTTGCACATGCATGCTAAGTTTGAAGTATGTATGTGCAACGGCTACAAAATTATTGCCGTTAAAGTTTTCCTCAAACTAACAGACAAGACAGGCAAAAACAATATCCCCTCCCTTGATCGGAAGGGGAAAGAATTCATTCAATTTGGCACAATTTTGATAACTTTATAAATGCCTTTTCACATAAATGCCTTTTGACGCATTTGCTCCTGTAGGAGCTGTTAGATCAGGGTTATTGAAATTTATAGACCTGATCATGCAGTGTCCACAACAGTATTCTATTTTATTGATTCTGTGCATAAATATTCTAGAAGTGAAGAAATTGTGAACAAATATATCGTAGCAAATAATGTAAACCCTGATAAAACGACTGTAGGAAACGCTTGATCTGGGTATATACTATTTGCCTAAGTTTGTCTGTCCGAATTGTTAGGGTATGAACGTAGATGTAGCGAAACATGCACTGAAATAATGAAAACAAGTTGTGTTTGTGAAACATTATGCCCCTGATATGACCTTTGACCTTGACCATAATAAGACTTAGTCACCCCTAAAAATGTTCGCCTCTATAAGTTGCACATGCATGCCAAGTTTGAAGTCTGTATGTGCAATGATGACAAAATTATCACCAACGCTAAAGTTGGGGCCAAACAGACAAACCAACCAATCATCCAATAGATGAGGGGTGGGGATTAAAAACATACCCACCTTTCATAGACATGGCAACTGGGATATCCTTGGCTTGTATCCCTTTAGCAAAGATAGCGATTCTGTCGGCATTTTCTATTTTGCTTGATTTTCTTTGTTTCAGCGACGTTTCTGTATCTATTCGTGTCGCCATGCCAACGCTCAGATAGCGGTCCACATTCATGGCACCACCAGATGACATCTGTTTGGGACTAGCCCTCATGTCCTTGAAGGAGTGCTTAGATTGGGTGTGTAGATATCCCAGGTCTTCCAAAAGAGACTTTCCAGTCTCATCTACCTCATTGGCCTGGTCCTGGGGAATCTGGAGGGAGAGAAATAAAGTAGAACCTCCGTATAGCCACCATATAATGAGTGAACACGGATTCTATAACAGCATGTTGTTTCTGAATGCAGGACAAAAGTAATGCAAAAAGCTCCCAGAGGAGCTTTTTGCATAACTTTGTCCTGCATTAAGCTACTACCTGTCTTAAAACCCAAGATTCAGATTGATTTGATAGTGGCTGTAGACAGTGTTTACTGTGTATAAATTAAATCTTCAACGCTAAGTAACGTTGCCCTATAACTCACCACTTCAATTACATGCAGGCAGGTGTTATTCATTATTCTTTTCAAGAACTTAAAATTAACCCTTTCCTCCATGAATACACCTTTCTATGCCTCTGTAATAGTCACTTTCTGAAACCATTGTGATAAATAGAGCATTTGCTCCATAGGAGCGAATGTTCTATTTATCACAATGGTTTTAATACTAAACAATTCTAACATTTTCCTTTTCTGTAGTAAATGTTCCTTTTTGGTAGATTCATTCAAAGAGGTTGGGTCTAAAAATAGCCTAGGGAGTAAAGGGTTAATCGGATTGTCAAACAGTTTGTATCCTAATGACTAGTATTGAGACGTCAAATTATTTGGCATCTCATCAGAACCCAAATTATTTGAAAATATCACTAGAACATTGTTTAATGTTGAACCAATAAACAATTTTATTATGGGAAAAATGTCTGTTTAACCCTTTACTCTATAAATACACCTTTGCAAACAGAGGAGACCCAGATCAGCCTGATCAGGGTCTGCTCTGTTTGCTTATGGTATAATACAGATATGATTCTACTGTTTATGCCATGAACAAACATTTCTGTGTCTGTATGTGCTATTAACAAATAATCTAATTGATATTCATGACATCATTATTTCTGACATGAATATTCATGGAAGAAAGTTATCTTTTCTTTAAAAAATAATGTCACATTGTAAATACAAATGGGACCTAAATTGATTCGGTGCCTTATCAGGATCCAAGCTGTTATCATCAACTACATGTATTTTCCAGCTGGTGGTGAATCTGTGAATAACCAAGGCAAACAGTTTAATAGATCAAAACTGGACGATAAGTAATTCGACGTCTCATCACTATCCAAATTGTTTGTCACTCTGATTGTAATTTTGATGAGAAAAGAAGACAATATCAATTTTCATTTGACTATTACTTAGCGTGCTAACGGCATATTTGACCATCATATAACAGGCTTGGTTACAATTTTGATTGACTTTTGCCATTAGCCAGACCTGTATTTTAACTCTTTTGCTGCCAACAATTATTGTCTGCTGTTTATTGTATTTTTCAGCATTCTCCTTTTTGTTTCAGAAATATATAATCATAGTACCAAACTGATTGGATCATGATGAGACGCCGAGTAACTTGGCGTCAAATCTGAATTCAAACTGTTTGAATAGGTAATCACAGATTCACTATTAGCAGAGAATGTGCTAAAGGTTTTACTCTAAGTTGTCTACCAAAATTATCACTTGCTGCAGTGCACAAAGTTAACCCTTCGCTTGCTATTCACGTCAATATACCTACCTGTAAATAGTGAAGACCCAGATGAGACAGCTCCTGCAGGAGCTGTCTCATCAGGGTCTGCACTATTTACAAGTTGATTGTGCATGCAACCAGTGCACTCCACAGCAGTGATTGCACAGCGATATACTTGTACACAGTGAAGATATATGTAATTATACAACAGGGCATGTGTAAAGAAGGAGAAATGTATTTTAAAATTCAGCAAGAGAAGGGTTAATATTAGTTCCATTTCTTTTCAGCAGTAATATTACATTGTCAAACAGTTTGGATTAGGATTGCTCGATGTCTCATCTGAATCCAAACTGCTTGTTTAAGTTATCATTTGCCACTGGCCTTAAGGATTAAGAAAACCAGATAAATGCAAATGCGATATATAAGTGTCTTTGCATTGCAAACAGTGTAGCCACAGGTACGAGGACTCCTTCAGGAACCCTCTGATTATGGTCTGTACAACAGCTTTACCAATTAACGTCTAATTTTGTCAAATGTCACTTGAAAAATAAACATGTTTTTAAAGTCAGTTTTGATCAAGTTATCTGTATGATGTGGGACCAAATGAGAAAAAAACATACAGTAGAACCTATCTGAACTCTTCAGTCCATGACTATTTATAAAGAAATAATGAATATATGAATACAGTGAACCCTCGTTACAACAGAGGTGTTTGTTTCCGGACATTTCGCTGGTATAACGAGATTTCCGTTATAACGAGTTTAAATATCAAAGGAGCCATATGGCCAGTTTTAAACTAGTACCAACAGATGAATGCTTAATGCAGAACATAAGAAGTGCAAAAAGCTCCCAAAGGGAGCTTTTTGCACTTCTTGTGTTCTGCATTAAGCGATCGCCTGTCTTATTGTCATTGCACCTATTTATTCAGTGGTTGTTTCAAAGATGTAACGGTAAGTTTGTTTCAATGTATATTGCCATTGGGATGCCATTGTAACATTATTAATGCCGGTATAATGAGGGTTCACTGTATTAATAAACTGTATTTCTATGATGGCATTTCATTATTAACAAAGGAATTTTTTACTATGGCAGAAACTGTAGAATCAGATCATTATCATTTCATAAGCAAACAGAGCAGACCATGATCAGACGTCTCCTGTAGCCATCTGGTCTTGGTCTACTCTGTTTGCAAAGGAGTAAAAAGACGCATTTATGAGTTAAGGATTAAACAACCTTATACTAATAGGACACATGAATCATAACAAGAGGGCCTGAAAGGCCCTGACATCGCTCACCAGACAATCAGAGGAGAAGATTTTCAAAGTTTTCACTATGTGTTTCTATAGAAAACTAGCCAGCCCTGGCGAGGGCCAATTTTGACTCAAGGGGCATAATTTATGTAACTTTTGTAGAGGACCTCAAGTGAAGAAAATTTTAGACTAGAGGCGGATTCTCCCACCACTAATGACCTATGGAAACAGTTTGGATCCAGATCAAGGCCCACACAATGTGGGGCCTGATCTGATATCCAAATTGTTTGTAAATGAGACTGAACTTCTGAAAAACTTAGAAAGAAAGTGTGTAGTGGGATTCTCCCACCACTAATGACCTATGCAAACAGTTTGGATCCAGATCAGGACCAGTATAATGTGGGGCCTGATCTGTTATCCAAACTGTTTGTCAATGAGACTGAACTTCTGAAAAACTTAGAAAGAAATTTTGTAGTACGGATTACTTATGAATATGCTGCAGACAACTATTTAGCAGATGACAAAATTACCCAGAATGCAAAGAGTTAAGCTGAAATTCACAACAGATATGCTCTAAATTGATATCTGGTAGCTAAATGTAGGGCATAGGTATGAAAAAAAGGTTTAAGAGTGTTCTGCATATTGAGAACTATCCACAGTTTTCTCAATCTTAAATGAGTGTGTGTTATTTGTCTAAACACAATTTCTACTCTACTGATCAGGCTAAGGGCGATTATATAAGAAATCACACTGACTGGTCTCAGCTCTGCAGGCTGATATATGAAGGAGAAACCTTTAGAATGTCGATTATGATGTGAAGAAGTCTGTACACACAGGGTAGGGCCAATTTTAACCCAAGAACTATGATACTTACAAAACCCATAAAGTTATGCTAAGTAAATCTATACACCAAATATCTAAGCTCTGGGACATGTAGTTTCTGACAAGAATATTTTTAAAGTTTTTCCTATGCATAACTAGTGATCTCATGGGCTGTTTATGTAGTCAGCTACAAAAAACTGTTAATCCCTGGGGTGGGACCAATTTTTATCCTAGGGGCATAATTTATATAACTTTTGTAGAAGCCCTGAAGTTGAAGCTATGTGCCAAATATGAAAGCTGAGGACCTTCTGGTTTTAGAGGAGATGATGTTCAAAGTTTTCACTATATGTTTCTATTGAAAACTGAAAACCCCTGGGGCAGGGCCAATTTTGACCCCAGGGGTATAATTTATATAACTTTTGTAGAGGACCTATAGGTGATGCTATGTACCAAAGATGAAAGCTGAGAACCCTGTAGATTCAGAGGAGAAGATTTTTAAAAGTTCAAATTGTTGACGCCCGACGACGCACGACGCAAGCCGACGGACGACGGACATCTGGCGATCACAAAAGCTCACCCTGAGCACTTTGTGCTCTGGTGAGCTAAAAAGCAGGTGGTTGCTTAATACAGGGCAAAAGTAATGCACAACGTTAATATAGGAGTTTTCTGTATTAGTTTTGACCTGTATTAAGTTACCACATGCCTGCCAGATCTATAGTATGGTCGTATAAGACAGGTTGTATTGTATTCTGACCTACCTCCGTAATGGTAACGTTTAGAGCTTGCGAGCTAATTGAATCCATCTCAGGACCGCAAAGGGATTCTATAGAGGATAGAGGCTTAACAAGGGACTTCTTTGGGGCCACCCTAGATTGCCGGAATTCTGGGCGGCCGTCATCCTTGACAACAAGAAGCTGTCCTTTGTCTAGCATGTCTCTGAGAATTTCACGACACCAAGCTGGAACACCATGACTTCTGTCTCTGAGAATTCTGGATCAGGAAAGAAACATTGATGCAAATAGTGGCCAGCCAGAATTATAGATACATTTGCAAGATATACATGTGTCTAACCAGAATTATAGATAAGAGATGTATGTGTCTAACCAGAATTATAGATAAGAGATGTATGTGTCTAACCAGAATATAGATAAGTGATGTATGTGTCTAACCAGAATTATAGATAAAAGACGTATGTGTCTAACCATAATTATAGATAAGAGATGTGTGTGTCTAACCAGAATATAGATAAGTAATGTATGTGTCTAAACAGAATTATAGATAAAAGATGTATGTGTTTAACCATAATTATAGATAAAAGATGTGTTTGTCTAACCAGAATATAGATAAGAGATGTATGTGTCTAACCATAATTATGGATAAGAGATGTGTGTGTCTAACCAGAATTATAGATAAAAGATGTATGTGTCTAACCAGAATTATAGATAAGTGATGTATGTGTCTAACCATAATTATAGATAAAAGATGTATGTGTCTAACCAGAATATAGATAAGTAATGTATGTGTCTAACCAGAATTATAGATAAGAGATGTATGTGTCTAACCAGAATATAGATAAGTGATGTATGTGTCTAACCAGAATTATTGATAAGATATACATGTGTCTAACCAGAATATAGATAAGTGATGTATGTGTCTAACCAGAATATAGATAAGTGATGTATGTGTCTATGTGTTTATTACAAATTTTAATATCTACTGAATATTCATGGACAACATAGGTATAATGAAATATGGAAGTTGGAACATTGTAGCTATTTTATATAATAAAGAAGCATATTTTTCTAATTCCACTAGCAAACAGAGTAGACCCTGATCAGACGGCTCCTATAGGAGCCGTCTGATCTGGGTGTACTCTGTTTGCAGATGCGTGAAAACATGTTTATATGAGGGAAAGGGTTAATGAATATTAAACAGGTAAAGGGTTAAGCCAGATTTTACCCCAGATGTAAAACACCACATTCACCTGTCTAAATCACTTGGAATGCTGACAACATTCAGCATTTGGCATGCCAGGGGAGCCATGTACTTAAGGTCAAGTGTACCCAAGTCCACCACTTTCTCTTCCGGGTGTTCTATAAACAGCAAGGCCTCTCTGCAAGGAGGCATGTCAATGATGCTTGGGCGTATTCCGATTACGATCAGTACTTGTTTGATTACCAGGAGTTCTAAGAGGAACTCCCATGAGGATGTGTCGATATTGTGAGCGTCATCAATAATGATCACTGTTTCTGTTTCACCAACAACGCACTGTAAAGAAATGATGAAGACTGCATTATTTAAGATATACTGTTGAACGTATAAGGGGTTATGAAACAGGGAAATCCCTTTACAGCTATCAAGTGTAAATACAGTGTAAATGGTTAAATATTTGAATCCTTCCCTAGCAGTTATTGTTATACATTGTAAAAATTAAATATTTGAATCTTTCCTTGGCAGTAATTGTTATACAGTAACCCCATCTACACTGGAGAAGTTAAGTAAAGACGAACTGTGATATTTTAGGTATATTGTGGCTTCTTAATTTCTGGATGAAAGTCATGTAGAATGTTCCTAGAGATGCTTTCCGCAAGACTCCACTCTACATTCAGCTTCTATCTGTCTTAACCCTTTACTCCATTAATACACCTCTCTATGCCTTTGCAAACAGAGTAGACCATGATCAGACAGCCCCTGTAGAAGCCATCTGATCAGGGTCTGCTCTATTTACTTGTGAAATTAAAGTAGGTCTGACTCTACAGCTTCTACCAATACCAGAACATCCAGTGTACTTATGCCATTATAAAAGTACAGGTGATAAATATTCATGATGTCATAATTTCTTGCATGAATATTTAACAATGGTTAACTTTACTCCACGGATATTCATGACTGTAAGGCATGATGACATCATGCATATTAATTAGATCATTTTTATCATGGTACATGAACACATGAATTTTTGGCCATGGCAGAAACTGTAGAATAATATCTATATCATTTCATTAGCAAACTGAGCAGACCCTACAGGAGCTGTCTATTCTGGGTCAACTCTGTTTGCAAAGACGTCGAAAGGCGTATTTATTGAGTAAAGGGTTAACCCTTTCCCTCATATAAACGTGTTTTCACACATTTGCAAACAGAGTAGACCCAGATCAGACGGCTCCTATGGGAGCCGTCTGATCAGGGTCTACTCTGTTTGCTAATAGAATTTGATAGATCAATTTCTTTAGTTTCTAAAATGGTTACAATGTACCACCTTCCATATTTTACTAGAACTATGTTGTCCATGAATATTCAGCAGATACTGAATTTTGGACTAAATATAGAACAGGAAAAAGGTTAAAGTATACTGTACTGCTTATAAAGGATATAATGTAAAATTCTTTTTCCATTGATAATCTGAACACTAAGGTTTATATGCTGGTGACATGAAAGCTAACAGTAAATGTCATGGGATCAAATGATATACTGTAAGGTATAAAGTACCGCTCTGGCAATCTTGAACAGAATCCTCCGTCTGATGACTTTCTCATTCACTAGTGTGCCAGCCACTTCAAGTGGTTTCTCCAACTAAACAACAAAAATAGCAACATTCACTGACATATGTGGTGTAGTTACAATATATTTTATTTTAAAATATGTCTACAGTATCACCTGTCTTCAGTGGCCATCAAAAAGAAGTCTACTTATGGGTATGTAAGGCAGGTTGTGGTTTAATGCAAGTAAAAGATAATGCAGAAAGATCCTATAAGAGCTTTCCTCATTACTTTTGCCCTGCATTAAACAACCACCATCTTTTTAAGTCTCCTATGATCAATAGATATTGTCCACTTAAGACAGGTTCTACTGTATGTATGCATATAATAAATATTGTAGAAATGCATTTAATACTTGTTAAAGATCGCATTGCAATATTAATTAGCAAAATGTTTATAATGGTATTAAGAAAAACATAATATTTTACCATGATCGAAACTGTCGAATCACATCATTACTATTTCATATCTATACACTTTCCTTCATATAAACCTTTTTTTCATGCTATTACAAATAGATTAGACCCAGATCAGATGACTCCTACAAGAGACAGATTCTCCCCTTACAGCAAACAGTAGCAAGGATGCTTTCCGGAGCTGTCACACCAGCTTTTGTTCTGTTTGCTTCTGGAAACGATATTGTCCGATTCAACCATGTCTGCTGTGGCCAAACATTCTTGCTTTCATTATATAAAAATTCCCCTAATTTATCAGCATGGTGTCATTACAGTAAAACCAGTCTTAAGCAACCATCAAACAGAAGTCTAATAATGAATCTGTAAGGCAGGTGATAGCTTAATGTAGGTAGAAAGTAATGCAGAAAGCTCCTATACGAGCTCTCTGCATTACTTTGCCCTGCATTAAACAACCCCCTGCTTTTTAAGACTCCTATGTTAAATAAATGAATGACCGCTTAAGACAGGTTCTATTCTTACATAAACATTCATTGAGTAAACCATTAAAGCAATTGTCACTATAAATTCAGTTGGTAATAAGAACATCATATCACCTCCAATCCAATAACTTCATTCAAGAGGTAGAGATAAAGGCTGTCTTCATCCCCGATGGCATCAAGTATGTATGGTTCTTTCTCTATTTGATAGGAGAGGCCGTTGTTACCAAGCAGGGCCCTCAGGATGTGGTTGGCAACAAAATATGGATAGCTACTGTCCTCTAGCTCAACTCGACAAGAAATCACCCTGTAACGACACATTAACCTTTAACTTCATGTCTATGCGAACAGAGTAGACCAAGATCAGACTACTCCTGTAGGAGCCATCTAATCAAGGTCTGCTCTATTTGCTTATGAATTTACAAATTACCTGACTCTATAGTTTCTACCAATACCAATAAATCCTGTGTACTTCTACATCTACTTCGTAATCAGCCGCCTTCAACTAGATGAAGACTACACCAATATACTAGGTGTGCACTGGATGCATCAGGAAGTGACTATATATACTCGTATACCATTTTTTAAAAAAAAAATTCTTCATAATAATTGTAAATGTACATAATACACGTACAGTAAAACCCCGCTAATACGACCACCTAAAAGAGGTATAAGTCTGGGTGCTATATGCAGGTGGTAGCTTAATGCAGGACAAAAGTAATGTAGAAAGCTCCTAGAGGAGCTTTCTGCATTACTTTTGTCCTGCATTAAGCAACCACCTGCTTATAAAGACAGTCATGTTTATTCATTAAGTGGTCGCATTAGCGGGGTTTTACTGTAGTTGTAAATCTTCAGCTAATAAATATGCGTGATATCATGTTTTTACATGACGATTCAACAGGGAATGGGTTACTGGTAATTCTAGGAGCCTTGAGTTCGCAAACAAGATGAACAGCAGTTGTGTTCTAAATGCCAGTTTAGGTTATGAACGGTTTGCTACTAGTCATTTCAGATTCTGTTTTGTTGACTTATGCAACAAACAGTGTAGAACACTGAACTTAATTTGACTGATCTGGTTCTATATTTTTAGCAAATTTTAGAGTTCGATTTTTGTTCATCAGACTCATAGGTTTTACTCGTTGATAATTTTTATCAAATCATATGCTATTGACATTTATCGCATATGGTATGTTCTGTTGTATCATTATAGTTTAGGTGTAAGGCATTGTAGTGCCCCTTTAACAATTACCTCATAGGCTATTTTTAGATCCATTACCTCATAGGCTATTTTTAGACAAACCTGTTTGAATAAATCTACAGAAAAAACAAAAAGAAAAGAAAATTTTAGAACTATGTAGTTTTTAAACCATTGTGATAAACAGAACATTTGCTCCCATGGAGCAAATGCTTTATTTATCACAAAGGTTTAAAAAAGTGACTTTTACAGAGGCATCAAAATGAGTCAATATGAGGAATTCGGGTTATAACAACATGAGGCTTTGAGGAGTATGTTTCTGCTGAACTCTTTCGCAGTCAATGATGAACCTGTGATTACCTTTTCAAACAGTTTAAATCCAGATCATACGCTGGGTAACTCATTGTCTCATTAGGATTAGGATTTAAATTGTTTGATAATGCGACAATGTTTTTGAGACAAAAATAAGGAAATTTCAAAAATGCAATTTGAAGCAGACGGTAAAGTCAGCAGACAAAAAAAGTGGCAACAAATGAGTTATTTATAAACAAAGACTGCTGCATGGGTTAGAGACTTGCAATTGGGCTTAGATTGAGAGGGATAGCTATACAGGTTGTCGTGTATCCATGGAAATGGTTTCTCTTACTTGAATGACCTCTGGTTGGATACAGTTATGAGCTGATCCAGCAGTTTAGTTTTGCCTATTCCCGACGGACCACTGAAGATGATGTGACGTCTTTTGTTCTCGCTGGCAGTGACTGCTCCGATCTGTTCTCGAAAGACGAATTCTTCAGCATTGCGACCTGAGAAATATTAGGAATGTGGAATTAAGTGAATGAAAAAGGCCGCTCTATCAAGTAAAGGGTAAATAAAGGTTCTGAACATGGTATCTCCTTAAGTCATTCTCCCCTAAGCTATTTTTAGATCCAACCTCTTTGAATTAATCTATCGAAAAGGAGCATTAACAATAGAAAAAGGGAATTTTAGAATTGTGTAGTTTTGAAACCAATGTGATAAATAGAGCATTTGCTCCTATGGAGCTTCATGCAGGGCAAACGTAATGCAGAAAGCTCTTATTGACCGGCATGAAGCTACCATGAAGCTACCACCTGTCTTACAGAACAATAATTTGGCCTCTTTATATGGCTACTTAAAACAGGTTCCATTGTATTATAAAACTTTTGGAATATGGATACTGTTTAACTGCAAGTATAAACTTCAGTCATTATTAAACATTCAACAGTCCCATTCTCTAAAGATGTGTAACATGCTTACTAGTTACATGAACACTTTAAATTTTTAAAATTCGTTTGATTAACTAACTATTAATCAGACTGACAGACACTTCACATAAGTAAAACCTAGCCAGTCCAAACTACTTGTTCAGAAGGACTGAGAACTACTTTGTCGACAAGTGGCTGCTTAAAGGTATGGTAAAGGTAAAACAGAAAGTTTCTAGATGACATTTTTACATGACTTTTACCCTGTAACGTGTCTTAAAGACTGATAATGATAACTATATTAATGCTATGATTAGGCAGGTCATACTGTATTTCTGTCACATATATTGCCTTCCGACACTACTCTCCATACACAGTCCCATCCCAAATAACCAGGTAATGTATCTGAAACAAATTCTTAATTGAATTCAGATAAGACAAGATGTCAAAAAGTACATATAGTTATCAAAGAACATTCACCAAGCATGGGATAAGCCGAGTGTGTGATTCCCTTGGCAACCATTTTCTCGTCCTTAGTCATTCCGGCAAACTCCCGTATAACGCCAACATTCCGCAGTCCTTTCATTCTCTTAGTGATAAGAACAACAAAGTATGCCGGAGGTAGCCGACACTTCTGGAAGGTGTCCGTGTCGCATGTGATCTTGTCTGGATAGTGCATCATCAGGCGGGCAGCCATGTTGACCTTCCGACCAATCACTGGGTAGAGCAATGAAGCATTGAAGGTGATAGTTGAATGGCTTGTATTTTATACATTGTGAAATGAATATAAGACAATGACAAGATTCAAACAATATGTATCAAGATACTACAATTTTATTAATCCTTTGAATGTGGGACATGCATGCACTGGAATTGCAAACATTGCAGACCCAGATCAGAGAGTTCTTAGAGTTCTTAGAGTTCTTAGTGGGCTCTATATTTAACTCTGAAAATTCAGTTTTAAAATGGTTAACTCTTCTTCAGATTGGCGACAAGCTGTTTAACACAGAAGCAGTTGAAAACATAAATTTGACTGAAATTTTGCAGTATGCTGAAATTTACACAGAAAAGAATGGAATGGTACTTTGATGCAACAAGAGATAGAATATCTTCCAAATTTTGCAAATGATATAAACTACGCTAGCAGCCAAATCTGAGATGTGGCATCATATTAGGGTCTACCCTGATTGTCAACTTAGTGAATATCTTGTAGAGTTTAATGATTGTTATATATCTGAAGATATGTAGCAATATAATGTACACCAACTGCAAGCACAATAGAAGCCTTCAAATCCAGCAGAAGTTATGAAGTTTAGACTTAGTAACAACATTAAGAATTCATAAATAAGAAACAGCTTGTTTTAAAACGTATTGTCTGATTTTGTTTTGAGTTTTTTCTGCATATTTTTTTCGGAAAATATTGCTACAATACCGAAGATAATGTATTAACCCATTCCCACATATTGACGCTTTTTGACGCCTCTGTAAAAGTCACTTTCTGAAACCATTGTGTTAAATAGAGCATTTGCTCCACAGGAGCAAATGCTCTATTTATCACAATGGTTTCAAAACTACAATTTTTTAAAATGTTCCTTTTCTCTAGTAAATGTGCCTTTTCGATACATTTAATCAAATAAGTAGGATCTAAAAATAGCCTAAGTGGGAATGTATTAATGCACGTGGCTACTCTATTGTGTTCCATGTACCTGAGTACTCATGCCGTTTTGGATGGCCAACTACACCACAGAAAGTAGTTCCTGTAGTTATACCGATAGAAACATGTCTGAAAAAAAATGTTTAATCCACATTGATCAAATGTTATTTCTTGTAATGAAAATAAGATTCATGTAAAACATATATCTGTAGACCAACAATGAAAATATCAAGGCGTGATATCAAGATGGTAAGAACTTATTCTAAACTGATCAAATAAGACCAAGCAATAAAGAAAATTATGAAATATTTTGAGTTTCCAATTAGCATCCTAAAGGTGTTTGTAAATGTCACTATGGTAACGGACGAATAAAATTGAATCGGTGACAACGGGATTGTTTTTTAAGAATACATGTAAATTGGCAAATAAAAGGATTGTTTAAAAATTAAATCATTAACAAAGGGATTGATTCAGATATAAACTGGCAACAAAAGGATTGTTTCAAATATAAACCGTTAACAAAGGGACAATTTCAAACATAAATCAGAAACAAGGGATTTGTTTCAAATATAAAACAAAAGAACTGTTTCAAGACAAAATCGGCAACAAAAGGATATTTCATACTTACCTAACACGTTCTATTTTATCTAGTTGACTTTTCATTCTTCCTGCGCATATCAAGGCATGTGCACAATCGTTTTCGTGTTTGTACCCTGGGAGTCCAAAGATGACCAAAAAGGTGCAGCCCTGTAAAATAAATACAAAATCCAAGGTCTTATTTCCAGTAATGGTCTTCAAATGGTACACATAACCTAAAACATACAACCAATTAACCCATTCTCTCATAGGCTATTTTTAGATCCAATTTCTTTGAATGACTCTACCAAAAAGGAGCATTTACCAGAGAAAGGAAAACTTTTAAGAATTGTGTAGTTCTGAAACCATTGTGATAAATAGAGCATTTGCTCCTATGGAGCAAATGCTCTATTAATCACAATGGTTTCAAAAAGTGTCTTTAACAGAGGGGTCAAAAGGTGTCAATATGTGGGAACGGGTTAAAAGTGCTCAAAAGTAATTATTACTATTGAACCACTCTCATTCAATCGTAATTAGAAATCCGCCAAAAATGATCATAGATATACAGGCTGACTATATCTGCGGATTTTTCCTGAATCTGCGGATCTTTTACAACTTCCACGGATCTACGGAACGATTTTCAAATCTGCGGAATTTTGTAAAGAAATTTCGCCAATACCTTTTTTGCAGGCAGTAATTTTCTCAGACATCGATTATTTCAATCGCAATAATATGGTCATGTTTCTCTTTTGTCTGTTGCCCACTGCAATTAATTAAGTACTCCGAATGATCACTTAAGATAAGACGATTAGCTAGATTTGATTGAGCCAATCAACAGGCTGATTACATCAAGATGCAGAATTCAAAATATTGACATGTAGATAAGGCTGCCGATAAACAAAGAAATGATTATTTGATAGCTCGCTTCTTTACTCAGAAGATGGTCGATTTAAATGCTTCGAAGGCAAAATACAATAAAGATCTATAATATTCGCTTTGAATAATATAATACATGTATGTATACATTATGAAATTGAAAAGGAAATGTCTTTAAAACCGACCTCCCTCTTACTCAGTTAGATAGCCTAGCCCTACAACTTTTTTTCGCCATGTTCACAAATATCTATCTTTTAATGTTTATATAGATCTATCACGACAAAAATTGACATCACAGGTTTGGATTATTTGAAACAAAGGTATAAAGTGCACTGAGTCAGAGGCATATACATACGTGTATGTTTATATCTAATGACTGAGTGTAGGACAATAGCCTAGTGGACAAAAGCCCACTGGGATATAAGCCCACTTATATCATAATATGCATTTTGATTAAGAAATTGCATGAGTAAGTATTGTAATGAGTTTAAAATATAAGTACATGTATTCATAATTCAACAGCGTAGACATTTCTTTTAATTCTGCAGCAGATTTTTTTACCAGCTCTATATTTTTTACTCATGTTTTGTTTGGTAGACACAGAGTATAAATGAGTAAAACACTCTGTTTAATTGAATATGAAAAATTATGTTTTGACTATAAACAGACAAAGGTTTGAATTTGTATTAAAATTATATAAATTTATGTAAATGTTGAAAAATTAACCCTTTCCCTGTTCTATGTTTATTCCAACTTCAAATACCCCTTTTGAGAAGCAGTGGGCTATTTTCACAACTCAATGACAATGGCAAGGACTGTGATGTGAAACAATTCCAAGATATTGGCATGTGTACATACAGACCATCTTTAAAGGAACTTTGTAAATTGCATTTTGATGATACATACATACATACATACTAGTCAAGTTCAATTATGTTCTACATATTTAACCCATTGCTCCATAGATTGTGTTCAGTACTGAAGAAATATGGTAACTTAAAGCAGGCTTAAAGTTAAGCAGAATGCTACTTTAGGGACTTTCTTTAGGCCTTTTTGAAGCTACAATCTGCTAGGATATTGGAAATATTTCTTATGGTGCATATTCTATTTTTCATGACTATAAATTGTGACAGTTTTCTTGAGTGGAGGAAATATGAAATGTGTTGAAATAAGTATCTATGGAGTAAAGGGTTAATCAAAGCGCGCGAGTTGCAAAAACAGACAAATATTCAGAATCGCGCGCTTCGATTGAAAAAAAAAGTGAAATCTACGGATTTTTTCCTCAAAGTTATGGTCACCCTGGATATATGTACGTAATAGAAATGGATAGATCCTGTCCATAGCATAATTAATAAATTGGAGAGGTCTATAAGAGCAAGATTTTGCTTAACCCTTTCCTTCATATAAACATGTTTTCACATGTTTGCAAACAGAGTAGACCCAGATCAGATGACTGCTATAGGAGCCATCTGATCCGGGTCTGCTCTGTTTGCTAATTGAATTTGATAGATCTGTTTCTTTACTTTCTGAAATGGCTACAATGTTCCATCTTCCTATTTTGTCCAGGAGTATTCAGTATGTATTGAAATTTGGAATAAACATAGAACAGGGAAAGGGTTAAGGTAGGTCAAAAGTAATGCAATAGGCGTTTCCTGTATAACTTTCATCCTGCATTAAGTCATAATTTGTATTAAACCCCAAAATAGATTTAGGATGGATGCTATAGACAAATTTATTGTATAAGTCTCCTTCAGTCAGGTGAATTACCAAATTACTGAGAACAAAAATACTATAAACCCGGCGCCATTTACAGCAACTACACAAAATAAGTCTAATTCTGTTTTTAAAATTAAAACAGACTGCTTAACCCATTCCTCCATAGGCTATTTTTTAGACCCAACCTCTTGAAATGAATCTACCCAAAGGAGCATATACTAGAGAAAAGTAAATTTTTAGAATTTTGTAGCTTGAAACCACATATCCTATAGGAGCAAATGCTCTATTTATCACAATGGTTACAAGAAGTGGTTATTACAGCGGCGTAGAGAGGCGTATTTATGGAGGAAAGGGTTAATGCAAGACGAAAGTTATGCAAATGCTCAAGTAGGAATTTTCTGCATTGCTTTTTCATCAATCAACCGCCTCCTTTAACCCTTTCCTCCATAAATACGCCTTTCTATGCCTCTGTGAAAGTGACTTTTTGAAACCATTGATAAATAGAGCATTTGCTCCTTAGGAGCAAATGCTCTATTTATCACAATGGTTTCAAAACTACAAAATTCTAAAAAAAATATTTTCTCTAGTTAATGCTCCTTTTCCGTAGATTTATTCAAAGAGGTTGGATCTAAATATAGCTTATATGGGAATTGGTTAATAAAGCCCCTATTTATTTGTTATGTGGTCGCTATAGATTGGTTCTTCTGTATTTTAAGTTCTATATTTTTTAAATCTATTGTAACTGATAGTAATTTTGCTTTTTATTTGATTTGGTTTATAATTATCCATCTTGTAGAATTATCCATCAAGAATACAGTAAAACCCCTCTAAACAGGAATTCTACTAGAGAATAATTTAGATACTTTTAGTCAGGCGACTGCTTAATGCAGAGTGAAAACCATACAGAAAGCTCCTAGAAGAGCTTTCTGCATGACTTTCACCCTGCATTAAGTTTCCACCTGTCTCCAAGACCGAAATTTATACTTGTTTGGACCTCTGGTTTACTGTAAATGGCAAATATGGTAAATTAATGCATTACCTTGTCAAAAAGGAAGACTTTGTTCAGGCAGCCTGCAAAGTAATTGGTTTATTTCATTATTCATAAAACAGGATACGTGGCAGCAAATGGCAATTGTGAAATGAGCAGATGTATATATCGAAAAAATGCAGTAAGCATGTCTAAAAGGGAAATTAAAAAGAAATTTAATCCGTGGCACACAGTAAATCATTGCAGGACACACTTAATGCAGAAAGCTCCCAAAGGAGTTTTCTTCATTAGTTATGCACTGTATTCAGCAGCCATCTTTTTCAACCCTTTCCCTGTTCTATGCTTATTCCAAATTTCAATTCCCCTCTGAAAATTCATGGACAAAATAGTTTTACCATCACATGGAAGGTGGAAAATTTTAGCCATTAACAAACAGAGCAGACCCTGATAGGAGCCGTCTGATCTGGGTCTACTCTGTTTGCAGATGCGTGAAAACACGTTTATATGAAGGAAAGGGTTGAGACTTCTCTGTTTAATAAGGAAGTGATCACATTCTATCATTCTGTTGATGAATCATATTGTAATGGACTTTCAGTTTTACTAAGGAAACGTTTACAAGTAAAAGTAATTCGTACATCTATGGAATATACTATTCCCAATGTCTGGAAAACATGATTGTTAAGGTCAGAAAACTTGATAATATCATTCGTAAAGGACAACGTCGAAGTTTGGTAATAATTAAATTGCCATTTAGATCAATCAATTAACACTTAATTGAGATAAGGGTCCAATAAGAAGAAACGATTGCAGACGACACAGTTGCAGACGACAAAATTTGGCAGTGAAAGAGTTAAATGCATAAGATTGCAGGTACATGCGATATTTGAATTACTGCATTAAAACCTGCTATACTCTTCTTACAGGTAATTTTGTTTTTATACTTTATTCAAATAGAAAATAGTTTTCTCCCCACCCATCAATGGTATACAATTTGATTTTTCAAACTCTGTAAGCTATGTATAACATTCACAATTCGTACCATGCATGGCTTTGGACCTAGAGTAGACAATTTCAAATATTTTCTGCAAAACCTGCTCCGATTCCTCCATTTCATCGAGAACGAGATTCATGAACAGAATAACGACCTGTCTCATCTCAGACAGATATTCTAGGGGCTGGTTGTCATCAAACTGTGATAGAAAATACAGATGTGGAAAATTGAGGTCACAAGAAATAACATACTTATAAAATACAAGAGTGTTCAGAGGAACACATGTGTCACCTGCTCGCGCCTGACACAAAAACTGTTAATATGCTGGAGTGCCAAAATCAGAACAAAGGGGAATAACTCAAAAAGTATTGCTTGCAGAGTGATGGACCATAGATACATCAATGGTCCTCAATGAGAGGAAGACACATGTGAAAGCTCTATAATGATTAGTTCAGAAATGACAGCCAAAAAAAGAAAGTGGGACGGACAGACAGATGGATGGGCAGACAGACAGACAGATAACAGAAAAGTGATCCCTATGTGACACACTGCCTCTCGGAAGGTGACACAAAAACCACATGATTTATTATTAACACAAGAGGCTGTTAAAACAGGTGATGCTTAATGTAGGTCAAAAGTGACACAGAAGATACCATAGGAGCTTTCTGTATCACTTTTGCCTTGTATTAAGCTACCACCTGTTTTAAAATAAAGATTTATACTTCTTTTTAGCGGTGGTATTAGCGAGACATTACTGTAAAAAACCATAACGTAGATTCTCGAAACCTGAATTTCAATTAGCATTATGGCCAGTGTTTATAACAGGTTGCAGCTTAACCCTTTCCCTCATATAAACGTGTTTTCACGCATTTGAAAACAGAGTAGACCCAGATCAGACGGCTCCTAGAGGAGCCGTCTGATCAGGGTCTATTCTGTTTGCTAGTGGAATTTGAAAGATCTGTTTCTTTTCTTTCTAAAATCGCTACAATGGTCCACCTTCCATGTTTCATTATAACTATTTTGTCCATGAATATTCAGTAAGTATTGAAATTTGTCCTAAATATAGAACAGGGACAGGGTTAACCCTTTCCCTATTCTGTGTTTATTCCAAATTTTAATACCTACTGACTATTCATGGACAAAATAGTTATAATGAAATGAGGAAGGTGGGATATTGTAGCCATTTTGGAACCAGATCTATCAAATTCTATTAGCAAACATAGCAGACCCTGATCAGACGGTTCCTCTAGGAGCCGTCTGATCTAAGTCTACTCTGTTTGCAAATGCGTGAAAACACGTTTGTATGAGGGAAAGGGTTAATACAGGATAAAATAAAGAGCTGAACTCTCAAAGGAGCTTTCTGCACATCTTTCACTCAGTACTAAGCAGCCACCTGCCTTAAAAGATCTAACTTATTCTTTACTAAACATTTGGTTTAAAGGAGTATTACTGTGGCAAGGTTAACCCTTTCTTCCATAAATATGACTCTCTATGCCTATGCAAACAGAGAAGACCCAGATCAGACGGCTCCTATACGGAGCCGTCTGATCAGGGTCTGCTCTGTTTGCTTATGATATAATATAGATATGATCCTATAGTTATCATCATGGCCAGACATTCCTGTGCTATAAGAAAAAAATCTAATTAATATTCATGATGTTATTATATCTTACATGAATATTCATGAAGGAAAGGGTTAAATAACTCATAAAATATACTGCATAAAATATATTACCTATTAACCCTTTCCCTGTTCTATGTTTATTACAAATTTCAATACCTACTGAATAGTCATGGACAACATATATAATGAAACAAAGAAGGTGGAATATTGCAGCATTTTAGAAACTTAAGAAACAGATCTTTCAAATTCCATTAGCAAACAGAGCAGACCCTGCTCCTACAGGAGCTGTCTGATCTGGGTCTACTCTGTTTGCAGATGCGTGAAAACACGTTTTATGTGAGGCAAAAGGTTAAGTAAAACAAAGGGTCCAGTTTGTTTACCTTTTTCAGTACTGGTGGAAGAATATATAGTCTGAGAGCTATGTCCAGTCTCATTTCTGTGACCGTCTCTACCACCTTACGAACTATGTAGCAGAATAGAAAAGAAACAGTCGGCATTTGAATTACACTGACAGAGGTCCAGATAAGATGCGTAACTTAAACATTCTTAATAATGATTTCTTTATTTCTCCATCAAACCCTTTATTGTGACCACTCTAGAATCGTATCGCTCTGATACATAAGAACGCCTTTTTTTAAAAGAAGGTGATTACTTCATGCAGGACCAAATTTATGCAGATAGCTCCTAGTCCTGCAGGAGCTCTCTGCATAAGTTTCATCCTGCATTAAGCTACAACCCAGCTTATGATCAAGAGTTATACCTCTTTAAAGATGTGTTATATAACTGACATGATAGTTTTCATTTTTTCTAAGAGTTAAATGAATACAGTAAAACCTCTCCATAACGGCCACTAAATTGTGTTAATTAGTCGTTATATATAGGAGCGTTCTGTTTTACTTTCACTTTGCTTTAAGCAGCCACCTGCCTTTAACACTAAATACTTGATGTAATTAAGTGGCCGTTATAGAGAGGTTTTACTGTATATGACTATTTCTTAGCCTAAATGGTATTTAACCCTTTCCCCCATGAATATTCATGTAAGAAATGACGCCATGAATATAAATTAAATATATTTGTTAAAATAGCAGATGGACACAGAAATTTTTAACTATGGCAGAAACTGTAGAATCAAATCTATATCATATCGTAAGCAAACAGAGCAGACCCTGATCAGACGTCTCCTGTAGGAGCCGCCTGATCTGGGTCTACTCTGTTTGCAAAGGTGTGATATAGATCTACTCTGTTTGCAAAGGTGTATTTATAGAGTAAAGGGTTAATATGAGTTACACTCTACACTTTCTACCAATACCAAGAAATCCTGTGTACATAAGTCATTATAAAAATTCAGCTAATTAATATTAATAATTAATGGTGTCAGTATTTCTTCCATGAATATTCAACGGGGATAGGGTAAAAGTGACACATTCTCCAGTCTGTCTACGGCTGGACTTACGTTTTCCAAATTTTGCACTCATTTTACTTTTCCCCATGGCCTTAAACGTTTTCTTTTGCTCAATGGGCGTGTCTACTACAGGGCCCTTTGCTGAACTGTCATCAGATGCATCAATTTTTATAGTTGGCAGTTTTTGTGGATCATTTGATTCTGGTTCTTGTGATGAGTCCACCGGTTTGTCTTTTGCTTGAGGTTTGTCTTTCACCGTAGGAAGTGTGTCAGATATAGGCGTTTTTCTGGATGATGTCGTCTGGCTTTCTGGTGGTTTAGATTTCAATTTGCCGAGCAAGTCAAATGGTATGTCATCTGAAAGCGTAGACTGGCGACGACCTGGAAAATAGAAGGCAAATGTAAAGGAGTGTTATCGTTATTCCAATGTGTAAGAATAATTTTTATGCACTATACAGAGCTACTGATAAAAGTGCATACCCAAAATACTAAAATTGTCATTTCTCCACCAAACCCTATATTGTGACCACTCTTTAGAATCGTCTCGGAGAGACGATTCTAAAGAGTGGTCACAGTATAGGGTTTGGTGGAGAAATAAAGGTGTTATTCTTGAAAATGTTTAAATTTACGCATCTTATCTGGACCTCTGACTATATATACGGTATATCTGAATACAGTTAACCTTTGCTAATTCAAGCTTTTAGTAAATAAATTTTAATAACGTTTTAGACAGATGACTAATTGACCATTTCTCTCATATGTTTAGACATCATTGCAGAGTAGACCCATATCAGACTGTTCCTTTAGGAATCATATGATCAGGAGATCAGGGTCTGCTCAGTTTGCTTGTGAACTTATTACAGGTCTGACTCTAAAATTTCTACAAATGCCATAACATCCTCTGCATATATGCTATTATTAAAACAAGAGCCGTGTGCAGCGCCAACGCTTGTCTGATTTGGTGCTTGTCCACTATAAAAATAAAGGGCCACAACTCCAAAAGTTTGAAATCAAGAGTTATGGTTCTTATGACGGGCCTTTTCCTAAATGAGATCTACCAACTTATGAAGTTTCATGTTGATACCTTTTATACTTTTGAATAATGAGCTACATTAAAGTTTTTGCATGCCGAAGACAACGTCTACAACCCAGTGTTCGAAACAGATGAGCTAAAAGTCAGCTAACAAATATTCATTATTTAATTATTTCTTAAAGGACAGGGTTAATGCGAGATGGAAGTCAAATAGAACACTCATAGCGGAATGTTTTGCATGACGTCCATCCTGCATTAACCCATTACCACAGAGGCTATTTTTAGATCCAATCTCTTTTATTAAATCTACCAAAAAGGAGCATTTACTAGGGAACAGGAATTTTCCAGAATTGTGTAGTTTTGAAACCATTGTGATAAGTAGAGCATTTGCTCCTGTGGAGCAAATGCTCTATTTATCACAATGGTTTCACAAAGTGACTTTTAGAGAAGCGTCAAAAGGCGTCTACATATATATGCGGGAATGGGTTAAGCAGCTACCTATTATAAAGACCAATAATGATACGTACGTATTTTGAGTATTCGGATTAGCGTTGGTTTACTGCAGTTATTTTCGTTACGATTAAGCATCCTTGAAAATATAACATTGTCAGGTTCTTGTGAGAAATAAACTGACAATTATTGATAATGCAATCCCGTATTTAACAAACCGGTTCCACTGGTGGTTAATGCCCATTATAGAAGAGAGCTATTTCAGTATACAGAACAATGTTATTTTGCTGCCAACTTTTGTCATCTGCAAACTTTGTCGTCTGCTACAATTTTCAGTTTTCTTCATTTTTGTTTCATAAAAAGTAACAGTAACAAACAGTTTGGATCATGATGAGATGCCGAGTTACTAAGCATCTCATCTTGATCCAAACTGTTTGCATATGTAATGACAGATGTGACATTGGCAGCGAAAGAGTTAAAATATTCTGTCACACAATGATGAGGTCATTGTCTTACATGATGACAGACAGTTTTATCAAGGGTTTTTACTTTCCTGACAAAAACCATATACAGTAATCAAAACGCTTCTGAAACAACTTCATCCCCGCTGTGAAAATATATCTGTTCAGTTCTTGATCTGATTCAATATTCATCACTTCGGATGTCAAGATTTAAGGAAACTATTGAAAGAGCGTCAAACACTTTGGTCCCTGATGACACGCCAAGTTACTTGGCATCTCATCTGGATCTGAGCTGTTCAAAAATGTGAGTCAGGTCGCGAATAGGAGGATAATGGTTAACCTCGTCTGAACAAAATTAGCAGAAGCAAACTTTGAAAATGAATGGAAACAAAAGAAATAAATCTTTCACTGTCAGCAAACTTTAACATCTGCTTCAATTTTCATTTTTAAAATTTCTCAATTTTTGTTTGAAAAATATACATACAGTGACATACAATTTAAATCCTGATGAGATACTGAGTTACTTGGTGTTTTATCTTAATTTAAATTAATTTTAAAGGTTATCACATATTCGAAATTGACAGCGAAAGAGTTAATTGGAACCATTGCCCTATAAAGTACATTGTATGTGTTTACAAGATAATTCTGTCTGCAATGATGAAAACAAATCTTTTATATCCATAACCTTGATCGTGCTATGCACAACTTGACTCACATTTACAAATAGCTTGGATCCAGATGAGACGCAAAGTAACTCAGCGGCTAATCAGGGTCCAGGCTGTTTGACATTCGGTCAAAGTTTCTCAAAAGCTTAGCTGATTTGTTTGTATTCAGAAACTGAACAAATACCTAATTTGAACAGACAATATATTTTCAAAGCGAGGAAATAGTTAATTATAGATTGAAACAATACTTTGGAACTGCAATTATCTTATTGTATTGCTATATGGACATATCTGATACGATGATAAGACCAATTTGAAACTAGAGCTTGTTTTTAAGAAAAACATATGTCTCCTATCTGCTCCTGTCTCAAAAATGATTGTATGCATTTTCTAAAGTGCCTAGTTCAATCTTGCTGGTATTGAACTTGGCCTAGATATTATAGCCATAGACATTTTTATAAGGTTTGGTGAAGATTTGACTTAGAGAGTGGGCAAGGCTAAAAAGGCCAAATTTGGATAAATCAAGGGCCATATCTCTGAAGTTCCTGAAACAATCTTATTGGATATTGAACTTGGCCTAGATATTATAGCTATAAACCTTTTTATAAGGTTTGTTGAAGACTAAAGAGAACTTTTAAAATCAGAGAGTGGACAAGATTTTGTGACAGACGGATGGACAGACAGACAGAAAGGAGTAAATCAATATGTCTCCTACACCACTACATGGTGGGAGACATAATAAGTTTTACACCATGAATGAGCCTTTCTACACCATTGTAAACAGAGTAGATTTAGATCAGACGGCTCCTTTAGGAGCCGTCTGATCAGGGTCTACTGCTCTGTTTTGCTTATGAAATAAAATATGATTCTAGAATTTATGCCATTGTCAAAACTTCATTGAGTAAAGACTAAAGGGTTAAATTGTCTAAGGTCATTGTCTGCAGTGCAGAAGCTTTTGTTTACATTTGTTTGTTATTTAAGTGTTCAGAGGTTTGGTTCTAAACCAACACAGTAAGTATTGATTTTCATTCCCAGGCCAGTCGCTGATGTTAAATGTAAAGTGAATATTAGATTCCAGTTCATCTTAAGTTTGTGCTCTCAGAAGAATGTATGACATATTAACCCATCACCTGATGAATATTCATGTAAGAAATTATGATATCAGGAATTATTGGATGATTTCTATAATGGCATGTGAAAACATGATTATTTGACCATGGCAGAAACTGTAGAATCAGATTTAAACTAGAAAATTGTGTTTGTAAGACACAGCGATGCCCCCATGGTGGTGCTTGCCTAGCTGCAAGTAAGTTCCTAAGTCATTTGACCTTGACCTTGGGCTTGCAGGCAGCATGGGCTGGGTGCGCAATGAAAATATGGATGGTGGTTTATGTGTATTAGAATTCCATACCAATGAAGACACTGTGACAACAAACTGCACATACCAACTGCACGTAAAAGCGTGACGCACGAACAGACAGACGGACAGATGGATGGACAGGTGCAAAACATAAATCCCCCTGACTATCGTCAACGGGGGCATAAATATCCCATAAGCAAATAAAGCTACTACAAAAGCATGTTTTATGCAAGAATATATATTTCACTTGAATTTAAACTTTTTGTTTCACTGACTATAATGTTATTTGTGTCGACTGCATAAGCAAAACATGAAAACATTATTTTCAGTACCAGTCTGTGTAGCGGTCATTAGTACATTAAAGTGATAGGCTCTACTTGCTACACATTTAAAAATTGCCTGAAGATTACATCATTCATTTGTTTTATATGTTTAAAAGAAGTAAACCAATAGAATAAACATCCAAAGAAGACAAAATATTAACCCTTCGCTTGCTATTCACATCAATATACCTACCTGTAAATAGTGAAGACCCAGATGAGACAGCTCCTGCAGGAGCTGTCTCATCTGGGTCTGCACTATTTACAAGTTGATTGTGCAACCAATGCACTCCAGAGCAGTGATTGCACAGTGATATGCTTGTTCACAGTGAAGATATATGTAATTATACAACAGGGCATGGGTAAAGAAGGAGAAATGTATTTTAAAATTCAGCAAGAGAAGGGTTAATATGTTTGATATCGATCCAAGACTAGATTTTATTCGCCAATGTATTTGTAACTGTTGGACTTAAGCCGGTAATATTTTGTTGTAGAGTATCAATGAAAATGGTTTATTTTGTATCACATGGGCGTTTTTCGATATAAGTTGACAATCTTCATATTAATATTGATTGAACATAACAAGTATCAAATTTTATGATGTTATTGAAAATATGCACTTAACCTTTAGCCTGCTGAGCAAATTATTTTTATAGAATTGTTCACCTACTACATTTTCAAAATTCAAACTATAAATAATTTGTCTACCAAAATGTAATCAGGGTGTCAAACAGTTTGGATCCTGATGAGATGCCGAGTTACTTGGCGTCTCATCTGGATCCAAACTGTTTGCATAGGTATCCACTCATCCACCCATAGCAGGCTAAAGGTTAATGTAGTGATTTTCACTTTAACCCTTTCCCTGTTCTCTGTTAATTTCAAATTTCAATACCTACTTAACCAATTCCCGCATATTGACGACTTTTGACGACTCCATAAAAATCACTTTGTGAAACCATTGTGATAAATATTTGTCACAATGGTTTCAAACTACAAAATTCTAAAATTTTCCTTTTCTCTAGTTAATGCTCCTTTTTGGTAGCCTATGTCATTGGGGTAATGGGTTAATATTCATGAACAAAAACTTATAATGAAATATTAAAGGTGGAACATTGTAGCCATTTTAGAAAGCAAAGCAACAAATCTTTTAAATATCATTAGCAACAGAGTAGACCCTAATCGGACCACTCCTATAGGATCTGTCTGATCTGGCTCTACTCTATTTGCAAATGCCTGAAAATGGGTTTATATGAAGTAAGGGGTTAAATACCTCAACTTGAATCAAATGGAAACCTGGAAACTTTCTATTTCTTAGTATATGGCTTGATGAAAGAGTAATGTCAAGTAACTGAAAATGTACATCACATGTGTATTACAATGATTGATACATATCATTTAGCCTACCATGCTTTGCTTGGTAAACATCCAGCAATGACGTCAAGGGCAGACTGAAACTTCGACGTCGCGGCAAAATTGACAGAATCTGGAAAAACAACAACAGTAATTACACATGTGATAACCTTGGAACAAACAACTTTGATTCAAATTAGTCGTCCAGTAGAAATTCTGGTTTGGAAAAATGATGTAGACAGTAAACTGTAGTAATGTTGCTTATGAAGGTTTTTATGTTTAAATCAGTATCAGCATTCTTTCATGTATTAACCCTTTCCTCTATAACTATGTAAGTACACTTTTCTAAGTCTTTGCAAACAGAGTAGACCAAGATCAGACGGCTCATACAGGAACCGTCTGATCAGGGTCTGCCCTGTAAGCTTATGAAATAATATAGATATGGCTATACAGATTCTATAACGACCAAAAGTTTCCTGCGTTCATATACCATTATAAACATGAATCTAATTTAACCCTTCGCTTGCTGAATTTTAAAATGCATTTCTCCTTCTTTACCTATGTCCTGTTGTATAATTATATATATCTTCACTGTGTACAAGTATTTCGCTATGCAATCACTGCTGTGAAGTGCACTGGTTGCACAATCAAGTTGTAAATAGTGCAGACCCAGATGAGACAGCTCCTGCAGGAGCTGTCTCATCTGGGTCTTCACTATTTACAGGTACGTATATTGACGTGATTAGCAAGCGAAGGGTTAATATCTATGATGATGTTATTTCTTATGTGAATATTCATGGAGTAGATGGTTAATCTGTCAAACAGTGTAGACTAGACACTGTATCTATGTCACAGTGGCTGGTAACTTATTTTTCACTATTTGCAAAGCAGAAAATGGAGCTCCTATCAACGAACGGCGCACATATTTATGTCATTCTGCTGATGTATTCCACATTGTCGTCTGATGATGATCATGAAGAGGCAGCACCCGGTGGCATTTTTAACACAGAAAACCACACTAATCTGAACTTATAGTAAACAAGATTCAAATCATTATTAGTACAGGGTGAAAGTCTTTCAATAAGTTCACAGAAGAGCTATTTGTATGACTTGTCTTAAGTGGCCATCAAAGAGAGGTCTATTTATGGGTCTATAGGACAGGTGGTTGCTTAATGCAGGTGGAAAGTAATCCAGAAATCTCCTGCATTATGTTTGCCCTGCATTAAGCAACCACCAGCTTTTTAAGATGCCTATGTTCAATAAATGAATGGCCATTAAGGACAGGTTCTGCTGTATATATACCCGAAAATGTTGCTGGTCCTCAAGTATCTCCATCTCGAACATGCTCGGGTTGAAGTGCTTCAGTGTTTCAGGTGACACCACAATCATACCAGACTGGCAGAAGTGCTCCGCCACGTTGACTGCCCTCACAGCAGGCCCAAGCTCCACATAATGCCGGTATTCTTGGTTGCCTAAAAACGTCACAGACATCTCCCCCGCGGACACACCTGTAGCAAAATGTATACCGTCAAACCTATTAGTTGTTAAACTCTTTCAACAATGGATTATCAGAATGGAATAGCCCATCAGAGTCCACTCAGTATGAAAGGAATTAACTTGCTATGGGATTTCAAAGGACAAACAGTGCAGAACCTTATCAGAGGGCTCTGATCTGGGTCTACACTGTTTGAAGATAACTGCATGCGTGTCCAGGATTGAAGGGATTAAAATTATACCATTTGTATAGCTCAATAAGTCAGTATTGACCCATTATAATTCCATTAGCAAACAGAACAGACCCAGATCAGTGCACAATAACATTACAGGAGCCATCTGATCTGGATTTACTCTGTTTGCAAAGGCCTGAAAAAGTAATTACATGAAGGAAAGGATTAAATCTTAGCAAAGCAAGTCAAAGAGCCATTGGCCTTTTTATGATTGGTTGTGTGAAGATATATTAATGATGACCGACCTATTTTGAGGGTGAGATTCACTCCGATGTCCGTATCCCAGTGCCCACAAGTCTGTTGGATGTCCAGACAGCACTCGAGAACCTTGTTGATCTCGCTCTGCAGCTCCTCTACACGACCTACTCGCCAGATGGCCAATATGGCATCCCCTAAACATAAGTGTTAGCGTAACAAAACTCACCAGATCACAGCAAAGCAACACAAACATAACAAAACAGACATACGATGTTTTATAAATAGAGATAATTTTGAACACATGCACGCAAGAATGGAATGAACTGCTATACTAGGGGTGTGATAAAACATTTAAAAACAGTAGAACCTGCCTTAAGCAGCCATCAAAAAGAGGTTCAACTGTAGGTCTGTAAGGCAGGTGGTAGCTTAATGCAGGTCAAAAGTGATGCAGAAAGCTCCTATAGAGCTTTCTGCATTACCTTTGCCCTGCATTAAGTAACCACCTGTTTTTTAAGCCTCCTATGTTCAATAAGTAAATGGCCGCTTAAGACAGGTTCTACTGTGTACAATTACATATCTTTATCTGAATTCCTCCAAAACTTGTGCAACATCAACCTTTCTAAGAATTAAGAATTTGTGTATTATAAAATCTGCATAAACTGAGGAGGATCTAGAAGAGCTTTCTGCATTACTTTAACGTTGCATTCTGCTACCAGCTGCCATAATGACCACTAATGCTACTTGGTTTAGTGTTCAAGCTATCAGGGTTTTCATGTATATAGTTATACTTCAAATATAATATGACTAAGCACTTCTGCTATACCTGCAAATTTGAGTACATCCCCGTCTGACCCCAAGATTATCTCCACGAGGGCACTGAGGTACTCATTAAGGGTCCTTGTGAGCTGGTCGACTCCTGACTGCCCAGTGGTGCTGTACTTCTCACACAGGGCCGTGAAACCTTCACGAAATTACATACACACAATTAATGACAATAGGACCTCTTTTACAGCGTCCACTTAACAAACAAAGAGTTTTCTTATTGCAAAAGCAATATAAAAGCTCCATAGAGAACATGAACACATGATGTTTTGGCTATGGCAGAAACTGTAGAATCATACCTATATTACATCATAGGCAAACAGAGCAGACCCTGATCAGACAACTCCTACAGGAGCCACCTGATCTGGGTCTATGCTGTTTGCAAAGCTGTAGAAAGGCATTTTTATGGTGTAATGGGTTAAGTTCTTCAAACTTTTGTCACCTGCTTTAGTTTTGAATGTTTTATTTATCTACCTATTTATTTAAAATATATCATCATAGTACATGTAAAAAATATTTTAGATTCTAATGAGATGCCCAATTACTTGGCATCTTATCTAAATTCAAACTTTTTGCATAGATATACAAATTACATTGTAGTCATTTGCAGTGAGAGAGTTCAATGGTAACTGAATACCGGTATTTTATACTATTCATTGAATACAGGAAATTAGATCAACTGATTGTTCGGTAGAACAATTCTGTTTGACTTTTGCAGTTGAGATGCAACTGTCTCGTCTGTCTGAGGTTTATCTGAAAAACGCCCTAACTGGGTTGAAATATTAGACTTAAAGCTAAGGACTTAAGACTATCAGCTTTACCTGATATGTCGGCGAACATAACAACGGAGTGGTAACGGACTGTCCAGGGTAATGGGCGGTTGTGGTCAGCAAATATCACGATTCCTGGCACGTGAGGTTTCATCTGCTTTAGTATGGATGTCTCCTCCGCGCCATGGCTTCGGCCTGGTCTTTGAAATCCAACTGAAATACATGGAGATTTACATAAAGGCGATTTATCCAAATCTTTTGGCGAAGGATAACAACATAGTTATTTGTTCGAGAAATAACTAAACCAGACTTTGAACGCATTGCCAATGTCGGCCTTTGTAACAGATGGTCATGCAGAAAGTTCTCTTATTATAAAAGTAGAAGTAATAGTAGTAGTAGTAGTAGTAGTAGTAGGTAGTAGTAGTAGTAGTAGTAGTAGTAGTAGTAGTAGTAGCAGCAGCAGTATGCCTGGGTGTAGCTGTAGTAAATGCTGGTATTTGTAGTAGAACATATCTTAACTTTTTCCCTTAACTCTTTCCTTGATCTATATTTATTCATTTATTCCAAATTTCAATACCTACTGAATATTCATGGACAAAACTGCTATATAATATATAATGGAATATGGAAGGCAGAACATTGTAGCCATTTTAGAAAGTAAAGAAACACATCTATCAAATTCCACTAACAAACAGAGCAGACCCTGATCAGAAGGTTCCTATAGTAGCCGATCTAGGCCAGTCATTCTAGCAGAAAAAAGGCTCCACCTCAATCAAATTCCTTCACAAGAGATAATTTAGTGGATTATCTTATAATCTTGTTCTACTCTGTGAATATGTGAAAACATGTTTATATGAAGGAAAGGGTTAGGTAAGAAATAATGACTATAAAATGAATCATGGAATCATGTATATTAGCCGATTTCTAAAATTACATGTGAACAAGGGGAACTTGACCATGACAGAAACTGTAAATTCATAGATTAGATAGCTCACGCTGTCCAGAGTCTACTGGCTCAGAGACATATACATAGATTCTACAACTATACGAGTAGATCTATGTCTCTGACTGGCTCTATCAGAGGCTAAAGGTAAATATTTAACCCTTACTCCATAAATACGCATTTCTACACCTTTCATAAAAATTATGTCGATATACACTTACCGTTCATAGTTGAATGATTAAAAATCACGCTGCATTCTACACGAATCTGCGATCAATGTGAAATAAGTGAAACTAACAACGGGTATTGACAACGACGTAAATGACGTCATAAAATATGTGTACTACGTCACAATGACGTAACCTCATTGCTTAACCCTTTCCTTGTTCTACGTTTATTACAAATTTCAATACCTAGTCTACTGAATATTCATTAACAAAGTAGTTATAAAGAAATATGGAAGGCGTATCATTGTAGACAATTTAGAAAGCAAAGAAACAGATCTATCAAATTCTGTTAGCAAACAGAGCAGACCCTGATCAGACGGCTCCTCTAGGAGCCGTCTGATATGGGTCTTTTCTGTTTGCAAATGCGTGAAAACATGTTTATATGAGGGAAAGGACTAGGTTAATAGCATGCATACATGATGATACTAATAAGAATGCATTAGAGGCTACTTCGTGAATATTCATTTTTTTTTATAATGACCAGTGGACAAGGAAATATGTTCTCAGTTTAGAAACTCTACAATCAGATCTATATAGATCTATCTATTATTACACAGAAGACCTAATCAGACATCTCCTACGTGAACCGTTTGGATCTGGATCTACTCTGTTTGCAAAGACTTCAAAATGCGTCTATAGGGGCCTACAAGGTATAGGGTTAATGTAGAAAATAATATAGACAGCTCCCGTGGCTGTCCCGCTATTGTACAATGCGTTGTTTTAACCCTTTCCGTGTTCTATGTTTATTTCATTTTTCAGTACCTACTGCATATTCATGTCCAAAATAGTTATAATGAAATATGGAAGGCGGAACATTGTAGCCATTTTAGAAAGTAAAAACACAGATCTTTCAAATTCTATTAGCAAACAGAGTAGACCCTGATCAGACGGCTCCTCTAGGAGTCGTCTTATCTGGGTCTACTCTGTTTGCAAATGCGTGAAAACACGTTTATATGAAGGAAAGGGTTAAATTCACATTTAGGGTGGAGTGCGATTACTTTAGCCACAAATGACATTGGTATCTTGGAGATGTTCTTTGGTGTAAATTGTTTACAAGCAGATGGTAGACACAGCACTTTAACAACGTCCAGAGACATATACATGTATGTATATGTCTCTGCAATATCTTATCTTGGGTAGTTCGTACTAAAGTGACCTAAAAAGCTATAAAATATCTTGTAAATTGGTAAATAATTCACATTGAACTCGGAACCCAGTTCTACTAAATCACGAGCCAGACCAATAAAACTTATTTAGGCTCAATGCATTGAAAAGTTTTAGCAGTCGGTGCAATTCAATTTTCGTCTGGCATGAGGTCGTTGACATTATATTAAATATCTTTTCACCCTTTCTCGGTTTGATATCCATGTAAGGAATACTGACATCTTGAATATTTATTAGCTGATTTTTTTTTATGTACGCATGTGTCACAGTGTGTAGGTTTATCATCACTTGTACGGCCTTGCTGTACAAGCGCGCTTTTATGGCGACGTGGTAGAGTGCATGACTGCGAACCTGGCGACCCGGGTTCGATCCCGGGTCTGAGCGGGTATGTTTCTTTATAAGAACACCCGGTTACATTTGGCGCCCAACGGGGGACTGTGACTGTTTGTGCTTCGAGTTCGATTCCCAGTCGTTCTCATACCCATAGAAATTCGGGACGAATTTCAACTTGCTGGGGGAGTATGTCACAGTGTGTAGGTTTATCATCACTTGTACGGCCTTGATGTACAAGCGCGGTTTTATGGCGACGTGGTAGAGTGCATGACTGCGAACCTGGCGACCCGGGTTCGATCCCTGTTCTGAGCGGGTATGTTTCTTTATAAGAACACCCGGTTACACATGATAATTTTGGCTCAGGCATAAACTGTAGAATAAGATCTATGTTAGATCTATACCATTTATGCAAACAGAGCTGTATTATACCATAGGGGTCCGTAGTTTGTTTCCCGACACTCTTAACACTAATAATATTAGTGTTAGAGTGTCGGGAGTCAAACTACGGGCCCCTATGTATTATACCATAAGCAAACAGAGCAGACCCTGGCCAGACAGTTCTTATAGGAGCTATCTGATCTGGGTCTACTCTATTTGCAAATACGTAAAAAACGTTTATACGTCTGAGGGGCGTTTGAAAAAGTAGTGGCAACAGTGGCAGTTTTTCTATACCTCGCTCAATTTCCAAGAAATGACTATGTGAGACCTTCGATGTACTCTCCACCTGAATGTACACACTTTTCCGGGCGCAAAAGTCACTCAGAATATGCATTTTGGAAGCGATATTTAACCCCTTCCCTCAGATAAACGTGTTTTCACGCATCTGCAAACAGAGGAGACCCAGATCAGACGGCTCCTAGAGGAGCCGTCTGATCAGGGTTTGCTCTGTTTGCTAATGGAATTTGATAGCTATGTTTCTTTACTTTCTAAAATGGTTACAATATTCCACCTTCAATATTTGATTATAATTATTTTTCCATGAATATTCAGTAGGTATTGAAATTTGGACTAAATATAGAACAGGGAAAGGGTTAAGTACATACTGTTTATACACTAGTATAGCCCTTTCCCTGTTCTATATATTTTTTATTACAGTTTCCAATACCTACTGAATAGTCATGGACAAAGTAGATATACTGAAATATGGAAGGTGGAACATTGTAGCCATTTTACAAAGTAAAGAAACATAATTATCAAATGTTGTTAGCAAACAGAGCAGACCCTGATCAGATGGCTCCTATAGGAGCCGTCTGATCTGGGTCTTCTCTGTTTGCAGATGCGTGAAAACACGTTTATATTAGGGAAATGGATAGAGCGCTCCCAATTGCGCTGCGCGTTTCAAAACCGCGCCTTTTTAAACATTATTTAAGGAATAGGATCTACCAAAAGGTATAAGGGAAGAGATCAAGGCTATATGATGAGCATGGTAAAATTATGTGATTCTCATTTTTTCAGCCAGTACAGTATACTTACTACATGTATATCTACTGCAAATAAAAATTTGCTTTTACACGTGAATGTAGTGCCATTTCCGGTCATTTGAACCGAAACACCAATAGATCTACTCTTTCCATTGACATGCCATACTTGTGGCTGCACGTGCAAATGGTGAAACTACTGTTGGACTGTTTCCACTACTTTTCAAATAGCCCTTGTATGAAGTAAAATATTAAAGACATGCAAACTATTTCCCGCTATAAAACAGGTAAAATACACACAAATGAAAAATAAATTATTTATCTAAATACAACCTGATTAATCTTATTATAATTAACTATTTCGGCTCCTCGTAATATCGTCTGCAAAAAAACGGCTACAGTTTTTCATTTTTAATGGTCTTTCATTTATTTTCAAAAAATAAACCATAATTACAACATCAAACAGCTTGGATCCTGATGAGACGCCGAGTTACTCGGCATCTCAACAGGATCCAGGCGCGGATTTTGAGGAGGCGGAGCCGGCGTAAGCCCCCATAAAATTGCCATATGTATCTATATACAGTAAAACCTCTCTAAAACGACCACTAAATTGTGTAAATTAGTTGGTATTTAGAGCAGGTGGCTGCTTAAAGCAAGGTGAAAGTAAAACAGAACGCTCCCATAGGAGCGTTCTGTTTTACTTTCACCTTGCTTTGAGCAACATAAAATAATTGATGTAATTTAGTGGTCGTTGTATCTACTAAAAATCAATAAAACAATGATTCAGTAGGAGTGGTTTATTTCCCTCACCCAATTAAGCTCTTTTTCAGCATGTATTACAAACACACTATTTATTTATGTCATCAAACATAAAAATCTACGCCCTCCCCCCTAGCATAGATAGTTATCAGCGAAATGGGTAAACACAACCTAGTTAACCTATTCCCTCATATTGACGCCGTTTGATGCCTCTGCATAAGTCACCCGTTGAAACCATTGTGATAAATAGAGCATGTGCTCCTATAGGAGCTACAAAATTCTAAAATGTTCCTTTTCTCGAGTTAATGCTCCTTTTCGGTAGATTTATTCAAAGTGGTTGGATCTAAAAATAGCCTGAGGTAATAGCTTAAACCATCAAAGCATTACTAGATTTATTATAAAGTTCTAAAATAGCTAAAGATATAAATGGTGAATAGATCTAGCCTAAATCGGATAGGAGTATCTTGTTTATTGTGATCCATATTTAACATTGACATTAAATAACGATGTTAAACCCCAGTTACTGACTCTGGTAAGCATTGAAACGAATATTTAAAGGAATTGATCTCCGTATTTGAAGCACAAAGGTATACAGTAAAACCCCTCTCAACCGCAATTCTAATAGAGAAGAATTTGGATACTTTCAGGCAAGTGGCTGCTTAATGCAGTGTGAAAGTCATGCAGAAAGCTCCTAGAGGAGCTTTCTGCATGACTTTCACCCTGCATTAAGCTACCACCTGTCTCCAAGACCGATATTTATACTAAATTTAACGTCCGGTTTAGAGAGGTTTTACTGTATTATTCTATTAACAAATCGATATACAGTTGAACTTCGATATCTCGATCTTCAAGGGACCGTACACATTACTTCGAGATAACAGAGATCCGAGTCATCCGATTTATAATCTGAACAATTACTTAAGTTCACAGTTTAAGGCAGGTCTAAAGTCATTATACGTTTGATCCGCATTGAGCTGTCACATGTGTTTCAAGATATGCGCATTGATATATTTTAGACAATTTCTGTAGGCCCCTATTGTAATTTTGGTAGGACCGAACTTTTAGTTCGAGTTATCGCGAAGTAGATATAATTCTACAATTTCTGCCGTGGCCAAAAAAATATCCTGTGTCCATGTGCGATTGTAGCAATTAATTTAATTGATATTCATGATGTCATTATTTCTTAGATGAATATCCATGGACATGGCCTGAAGACAGACATGTTTGGCGGCATTTGAGAATGACCGCAGTCACTGGCACTAGATCTAAAGAGACTATAGTTTATTTATAGCACCTAGTACATTAATACATCGGTGTTTTAATGCACTAGGTGCTATAAATAGATTAATACATCGGTTATTAATGTACTAGGTGATGTAAATAAACTACAGTCTTTTTCGATCTTTGTCCATGAATATTCAGTAGGTATTGAAATTTGTAATAAATATAGAAATGGGTTAATAAATGTTTTTAGAGAAGAGCGGTTCCTGGTTGACAGCATCCGTAGATTATTGTAACACAGACTAAATCACTCAACTCGTTCCACATGTAGAATAAATTCAAGGAATGAGTACCTACCGTTCATACTTGAAATTCTTCAAAGACAGGAGGCATATTCCGAAATAAATGACTGCGACCGTAGTCGCAAGACACACTGTAACAACGAACGTTGTCAACGACGTTATTAACGTTATAAAACGTCATTGACAATGACGTCACTATAAGGTCATGCTGAATAACCATTTTCCCGCTAAGCTGGACTAAGTTTTCGTAATTAATAATTCGAATTCAGCCGAAACGTCGAGTAACTCGGCATCTCATCAGGATCTAAGCTGTTTGGCAATCAGTCATTAGTTTCTCAAACGTTTAATTGAATCGGAAATAACGTTTGCTCCGTTTTCAAGTTTGAGCAGATCTAAACACTATTTTTTCATAGCGGGGTAATTAATGGTTAACTAAAAACACAATACAGTCATGTTGTAACGACATTATCAATTTTATCGGATAAATGTCATTTCTCGTAAGACGCGAAAAACGGAGGTTGTACAAGGGGGCGTAGCTAGCTACACGCACTTACGCACGTGCATAAAATCAATCTTAGATGAATATTCATAGACATGGCCGGATGACAGGCATATTTGGCGGGCTCTGTCTCACCACTCAACAGCGGCATTTGAGGATGATCGCAGCCACTGGCACTAAATCTAAAGAGACTAGACTATAGTTTATTTATAGCACCTAGTACATTAATACGCAGGTGTTTTAATGTACTAGGTGCTATAAATAGATTACTACACAGGTGTATTAATGTACTAGGTGATATAAATAAACTATAATCTTTTTCGATCAAGTGCCAGTGACCGTAGTCAACGCGTTGCAGCTGCATGTTAAATGAGACACAGAATGGTCTTTCTCGCTTCTCAGTCGTGCTAGATAAGCTGAGTTACTAAAAATAGCCGTACTAGAAATCCTTATCTGGAACACCCCGTGACTAGTGTATTCATACGCGCGATTGGGTAAAATCAATACAAGGGAAGGACTTCTTACAGAATTATACCAACATTTCTATAGGCAACAACCTTATGAATTGAAATTAATATAAGTAATTAGCACGAATATGAAATTCTATTTATCATATAAACACTTTAAAAGCCTATTTAATTAACCGAAGACGTTGTTTTGTAGTCACTCAGTCATTTATATTTACGCCAAAACGTAACGTTTGTGGTTGTCATAACAAATGACGTCATTAGAGGGTTAATACACGTTTTTTCGGGCAATAACATCTGCAGTGTCCCGAGGGACTGTTGTTGGCCCGAGCCCGAAGGGCGAGGGCAACAACATTCCCGAGGGACACTGCAGATGTTATTGCCCGAAAACAAACGTGTATTAACACTGTTCTTGCATAAAACCAATTTTCTGCTCTCCTGCATCAATTTAACTCTTCAAAATACAAGCAAAACAACGGCAGCAAAACTATACACTTCTTTGACACTTCGTCGATTTATGCTGTTTCCGGGCCACTGTTTTCTTTTCGACGCCAATTCATGATTGTATCAAATACCGTTTACACGGAATTTCATTCAATATGTCTATCACTAAAAACAGTTCATTGTCGGTGCTCCTGGAAATACTCACACCCCGGCGTTCACCTAGCTTAGGCCAAAATGCTGTAGCATTCGCGTCCATTGTTTACCTTAGGCCCGTAATAGGTATAATTAAAACCGGTCAACAACAGCGCGTGAGCACGAGACTCGCCTTGTTAATACATGGTCTAGCGGGACTACAACAGCACGTTTTATGCAAGAAGTTGGTGTCACGCCTAAATTTATGCTGCGGTCTGTTGCTATTAGATATGGAAGTCGTATTACGCAATGTAAAGTAGTACTTCACAAAATTCGTTAATTTTCTTGGTTTTAGGGCGTATTTCAGCGAGAAAAATAATCAAGCATGGGATTTGTTAAAGCCGGGGGGGGGGGGGTTCTATACCCTCGGTTGGTCTGTTCCTATCGGAAACTCGCTAAAGCTCGTTTCCGACTGGAACAGACCAACCTCGGATATAGAAACCCCCGTCTTTAACAAAACCCATGCTTGATTCTATTAATCCCTGAGCATAGGGTCTGTGTTCCATGCTCTACCTGTAATCGCACGTTTGCCTCAGACTTTGGACTCCGAAGCCACGTGCGCTGCCACAGATGAACGCACAGCTAATCGTCTTCCTAGGATATCTCGAAACAACCAATAATAGAACAATTAACACTTTCCCTCATATAAATACCGTTCATGCATTTACAAACAGAGTAGACACAGATCAGAGGCTCCTATTGGAACCGTCTAACCGGGGTCTGCTCTTTTTGCCTGTGACATGATATAGATCTGACTCTATAGTTTTTATCAAAGATTAAAATACCTTTGAAACTTTGAAAAGTTTACCTTATACAAATTCTGCAAATAAATAACCATAAACCTATATACATACTAAATAGGGAGGGGGTTAATAAAACAAAATAAAGAAGAACGGTTCCTGGTTGACAGATTCCATAGATTAATGACAATCATTGTACCACTAAACTCATTTCACACGTAGAATAGATTCAAGGAAGGTGTACATACCGTTCATACTTGAAATTCCCCAAAGACAGGAGGCACACTTCCGAAATAAATGACTACGACCGTAGTCGCAAGACACACTGTAACAACGAACGTTGTCAACGACGTTATTAACGTAATAAAACGTCATTGACATGACGTCACTATTTGATCATGCAGTTTAACCATTCTCCCGCTAAGCTTGGCTAAGTTTTCGTAATTGATAATTCGAATTCAGCCGAAACGTCGAGTAACTCGGCATCTGAACAGGATCTAACTATTTGACAATCAGTCATTAGTTTCTCAAAGGTTTAATTGAATCTGAAATAACGAAGTTCGCACCGTTTCCAAATTTGAGTAAACACTATTTTTCATAACGGGGTGTTTATCTAAAACATCATAGTCACATCAAAAGTAACGAAACTATCAAATTTATCGCTTTAATGTCTTTTTTCGTAAGACGCAGAAAACGGAGACTATAACCTTGGCTCCTGAACCCTTCTTAATAAAAATACAGTAGACCCCGCTTAAGTGGTCACCCATTTATTGAACATAGGAGTCTTAAATAACAGGTGGTTGCTTAATGCATCGCAAAAGTAATGCAGAAAGCTCCTACAGGAGCTTTCTGCATTACTTTTGACCTGCATTAAGCTACCACCTGCTTTACCGACCCATATTTAGACCTCTTTCTGATGGCCACTTAAGACAGGTTCTACTGTAAAACAGTAGTACCTCTCTGCAGTGACCACTTAGAAAATATAGATGTCTTTGAAACAGGTCCATGGCTATAACATTTCTGGTATTATTGGTTTAATTATTTTTTTTGTAAGACGCGGACAAAGGACACTGTGTATCATGAATTTTATACACTGCTGAATTTGAGCCAAACTTTAAAATGGTTATAACTGAAATTCTATTTGGTACTAGGTTAAACAGAAAAACAAGACATGAGTTTCCTTTCATTCTTTGTAATCACATACATGTATTTCTAATTAAATACTCAGGAATTAATGAATGGCATCACATGTCATGATCTATGATGTAACATAAAACATGAAAAAATCACTTTAAAAACAAATATTGCACAGAAAGTTTGAATGCATGGCAATATAACTATAAAAGAAATGTTAGTATTTATGTAAACATTTGAAAAGGTCTAGTACTCCAATGGCAGTCAGTGTTTCCATAATGATCATTAACTCAATTATTCATGTAAGAAATAATGATATCCTGAAAAATAAGTAGTTATTGTTTTAACCCATTCCCTCATAGGCTATTTTTAGATCTAACCTCTTTAATTAAATCTACCAAAAAGGAGTATTTACTAGAGAAATGGGAATTTTCAGAAATGTGTAATTTTGAAACCATTGTGATAAATAGAGCATTTGCTCCTGTGGAGCAAATGCTCTATTTGTCACAATTGTTTCACAAAGTGACTTTTACAGAAGCGTCAAAAGGCGTCAATATGCGGGAATGGGTTAATAATCGTATCACTGCTATGGTAAGTTTGACCATGCCAAAAACTTTCAATAGAAAGATATTTATAAAATTCAACAAGCAAACAGAGCAGATCCTGACCAAAATCCTAAATGAGCTGGGTCTATTCTGTTTGCAAATACATTAAAAGGTGTATATATGGTCTTAGCGGATTTTCACTCATCATACACAAAGGGCTGTTCAGTCATTCATACAGTGTTATTCCATAAAATCAAGGAATCCTTAACCTATTCCCGCATAGGCTGTTTTTAGATCCAACCTCTTTGAATAAATCTACTGAAAAGGAGCATTTACTACAGAAATGGGATTTTTTAAGATTTTTATAGTCCTGAAACCATTTAGATAAATACAGCATTTGCTTCTATGGATCTCTATTTATCACAATGGTTTCAAAAAAGTGATTCTACAGAGATGTCAATATGAGGGAATGGGTTAAGAGCATGTGGCTGCTTAATACAGAATCAAAGTTGTGCTAAAAACTCTTAGGAGCTTTCTGCATAACTTTCATCCTGCCTCAAAAATCCCAAATTAGACTGCCCCTCATTGGTTGCTTTAGAGAAGCTTTACCATATTGGGATGCCATTTAACCCTATGAATACATGACACGAATGCACTGTCATTTGCAAACATTGATGACCCAGATTAGAGGGCTCCTAGAGGAGCCCTCTGATCACAATCTGCACTGTTTGTCATTCAAAATCCTATCGCAAGTTTAAGCTTTTCACACTGGAAGGACACCCAAATCGCCTCTATAAGCACTGATGGACTATTCCATTCAGAAAGTTCAGCGTTTAACCCTTTACTCCATATACTGTGTTCATATACCAGTATAATAAATGTAATCTAATTAATATTCATGACATCTTTATTCCCTGCATGAATATTCATGGAGTAGAGGGTTTAAACATGTTTTATTAGATAATTTACACCAAACTGTCTAAAGGGGATACAGATATTCATCACACCTTTTATACATCTAACATTCATACAAATATAAATTCTGAAGTCCAAAAGAGAACAGCAACTCTTGCAAATTTCAATCTAGATTTAAACAGCTTGCACTAGATAAGACTGTCATCCAATGATGGTATGTATTACAAATTTCTATGCAATAAATTAACTTTGATGAACCTCAACACAACAGCCAAGCATGATATATGAAATACTAGTCCAAAAACAGACCATAATTCATGAAACATCTTAAAGCGTTTTTTTAACAAACTACTGACAGAATTTAACTGAAGATGGTTCATTATCTTTATAATTTTCTAAAATAATCAAAACTCTCATATATAAATTCTCTACAAAGCTGGTAAATAATTAGGATCTCAAAAGTTGAATGAAGATGAAAACTGAAGTATTACAGCAAAAACCTGTCTAAAGCGACAACCCAAAATAAGTCAGTTTTAAGACTGGCGGTAACTCAATGCAGGATGAAAGTTCAGCAGAAAGCTCCTCTATGAGCTTTCTGAATTAGTTATTGTTCTGCATTAATCCATTCCCTCATATTGACGTCTCTGCAAAAGTCACTTTTTGAAACCATTGTGATAAATAGAGCATTTGCTCCAAAGGAGCAAATGCTCTATTTATCACACTGGTTTCAAAACTACACTAATCTATAAATCTCCTTTTCTCTTGTAAATGCTCCTTTTCGGTAGATTTATTCAAAGAAGTTGGGTCTAAAAAATAACTTATGAGGGAATGGGTTAAGGAACAACCTGCTCTTATAGACACCGACGCTTATTCAATATGTGGTTACTACATTGATAATTTATGTGTAAAGGGGGCAAATATAACATTATATATAGGGTATTTTACAACCAAGAACGTTTAAACATTTCATTTGACAAGCTGTACTAGGGATTCTTAAAACGGATATCTGAAGGTCTAAATCTCCAAATCTTTAAAGTTTCAACCCATTTTTTGTGATGAAATACATTTTGTACAAGGCAAATGCTTATCGAATGGTTGACTGAATCTCTGTGGTCTCTGCTATTGCAGAAATTACCATACTATCTGGTATCAAAGTACAATATTGCATTTTTACAGAGTTCCATTCGAGTATTTTACCTTTTTCATAATAGACTAATCATCTTAACCCTTTACTCCATAAACATGCCTTTCTACGTCTTTGCAAACAGAGTATACCCAGATCAGATGGCTCCTATAGGAGCCATCTGATCAGGGTCTGCTCTGTTTGCTTATGATATAATATACATATAATTCTACAGTTTCTGCCATGGCCAAACAGTCAAGTGTCATTGTCCTGTCATAAATAATAATCCAATTAATATTCATGATGTCATTATTTCTTACATGAATACTCATGGAGTAAAGGTTTAATAATCTCGAAAAACAACCCTAGGCAAATCGTTTGAAATTTCGGGAGCTATCTGACCAGGGTTTACAACATTCATCACTCTTTCATTTAACCCTTTACTCCTTGAATATTCATGCAAGAAATAACGACATCATGAATATTGATTAAATAATTTTTTATAATTACACATGAACACATGAAATATTGGCAATGGCAGTAACTCTAGAATCATATCTATATTATTTCATAAGCAAACAGAGCAGACTCTGATCAGGCAGCTCCTACAGGAAAGGTGTAGAAAGGTGTATCTATGGAGTGAAAGGTTAAAGGAATCAAATTGGCACCAAACTGACTTATTCAGCTTTACAAACTGGTGTAGGAAAGATTGGTACAAGATATGGTCCATATGATAGATATTAACCTTTTTGCTACCTATAGTGCCAGAAGTATCCAGCGTATATCGATCACTTACTGTACCATACGGTCCGTTTTTTCTGACATTCCTAGAATTAGTGATATATCTGTGGTACATAATATTACAGTTTGGCTAGTATATTGTGGTTTTGGCTCACTTATTGCTGACTTTTATTGCGAGCGACGTCATTTCAAGAGCCATAAGTAGACGATGTGGGGGATAAAATACACTAAAAAAAATTGTTAAAAATAATGTGTGATGCCTACATCAGCACATTCTGATCTTGGAAAGCCTTATGGGTTGGCACTTCTCCAGGACTTTGAAACCAGCTGCAACCTGAAGAAAACCTCAAGCTCGGTGCAGACTGTGTTCCGAACATAGAAGGAGAAGGGATGTCAAGGACATCTAGGTCATCTGTACTGACAAATAGGGACTATGTTATGGCTGTACTTTTGGTGACCAAATTCCATCCAAAACAAGTTTATCATACAAAGGAACTGTTTTTGGATCACAGAAAATGTTTAGATAAGGAGTTTTTGCATTGGTCTGTGTAAAAAGAATTTATAAAGTGTTGTTTAACCCTTTCATAAACAAAGTGAGCAGGTGCTGATCAGACATTTCCTACAGAAGCTGTTTGACTTAGATCTACTGTTTGCAAAGATGTAGAAAGGCATATTTATGGATTAAAAGGTTAAGAAATTCTACATTTATCCCTTTTAAACCTTCTAACCTCCTCCGCAGTACAAAGAAGTACAGTACAGTGCTTGTGTTAGTGCAAAGGTTAATTTAATTAACAAGAGAAAGGTGCCTTTTAACACATTCCCTCCTAGTGACGCATTTTGTCGCCTCTGTAAAAGGGACATTTTGAAACCATTGTAATAAATAGACCATTTGCTCCATAGGAGCAAATGCTCTATTTATTTACAATGGTTTCAGAATTACACAATTTTAAATTCTCCTTTTCTATAGTTAATGCTCCTTTTCGGTAGATTAATTCAAAGAGGTTTGATCTAAAAATAGCCTTTGAGGGAATGGGTTAACATGAGTGTTCTATAGTACAGAATTTCCACTGCTGACAAATTATACAGGTTCTACTGTTTGAGAGAATGTACAGGACGGCCCTGAGTTGGCACATAGCACAGATGAGGTTGCAAGAAGTCACAACTATTCCAGCCTTTCACTTTCTGGATTTCTTCAAGGAGAGAAGCTGAAACAGAAAGAAGATATAAGCATTTGAAGTTTTAGTTACTAGGCAATTAACAAACTTGAAATGTGTTCACACTGGTAATGTGTAAAGTATTTATCACAATTGTTTCAAAAGTGACTTTTTCAGAGGTGCAAAAATACATCAATATGAGGGAATAGGCAAGAAGTTTATTCATATCGATCATGCATCCTGGTAACATGTAGGCAGACTTTATACACAGTAATACCTGACCTTTACCAGCAAAACTAGAAATGTGTCCATAGGACACCCATGCTCCCACTTCAGATTTTTTGTCACAGAAAGTAAGGGCCATAATCATGTATGCAACGACTGAAGCGATTTATGTCATTTTTGCAAATAAAGGGTTGCAACTCCTAAACAACCAAAGTGATTTATATGGCTATCAAACTTGACCAAGATATAATGGCCACAAACATGTGTGTAAAGTTTGGTGTGGATTGGACAATTACTTTCCAAGAAAGAGTCCAGACAATATACATGTATTTTTAAAGTCATTTTTGCAAATAAAGGGCCTTAACGACTAAAGAGATTTACAAAGCTATCGACCCTGACCAAGATATAACAAAGCATAAAAATACCTTAGATGTTGTCGAGGATGAGGAGGATTTGGTTGATGCTATTTGAGACTTGAGGTCATCTATCTCGTCTTTCTGTTGGGTTAGTTTCTCATTCATTCCAGCCAGGTGGTCACTCATCATACTCAACTGACCTTCATAGTTCTTACTAGTTGTAGATAATTCATCCTGCAAAAAATCCCATGAAAATTAGCAATTAAACAAGAGCACCGCAAGCGAGTGCAATGCTCATCTGTCGTGTCGTCATTGTCAAGATGAACATGCATACCAAAAATGAAGGTTGTAAATGAAAAATTGAAGAAGTTATGCTGAATGTTAAGATTTCAGACGAGGACAACGACGACGCAGACGACGGATTTACAACAATAGCTCGTGATTTCTTCGAAACAGATGAGCTAAAAATGAGTACACAACACTGAGATGCCAATACTTTTGTGTGTCTAGATATAATTGCATTTTAACCCTTAGAGTGCGGGCCACTAATGTCCTGTGCAAGCAGTGTAGATTCAAATGAGAGGGCTCATAGAGGAGCCCTCTCCCCAGGGTCTGCACTGTTACACTTATTTTTAGAAAAATCCCTAAATATTCACCATAAGCTTGACATGTTTGAATTTTGGAAACTTATGCCAAGGTTAAAATGTGACTCATTGCTTTCTAATAACTGTCATCAACCAAGGTTTTTGTCTGTTGTTATTCTCAAAATTAAATTTTCTAACATTTCCTTTCAAAATTTAAGAGTGAGTATCCACTAGATCTACACTGTTTGCATATATGTCATCAATTTAACACTAGTGTGTAAAGACTTAGCAATGAATACAACACCAATACTATGACAATATCTTCAATGAAAAACACACATAATACCAGAGGTCCAGATAAGCTGTGTAGATTAAAATATTTTCAAGAATAACTTCTTTATTTCTCCACCAATCCCTATGTTGTGATCACTCTTTAGAATCCATCAAACCCTATGTTGTGACCACTCTTTAGAATCGTCTCGAAGAGACGATTCTAAAGAATGGTCACAACATCGGGTTTGATGGAGAAATAACAGACGTAGTTGAGTTATCTGTTGCTCTGCATAATACTACAATTCTTTCTGGCAAACATTTATTTTTCAGTGCTTGAAAATTACCTTTAGTTGTGTATATGTTTGTGACATAGCCCTCAAGTCATCCTCTGCCTGCTTTTTAGCTCTCTCTGCTATTTGTAATTGTTTATGCAGGGCTCTCACCTGTAAAAATAACATATTAAAGTACTAACAATACATTATGTCATAAGTACTCCTGACGTGGGACTCTGACTGCTGTATATGATCAAACCTTTGAGCTGAAAACTATAAACATCAACACCCATTTAATTAAACCCATTCCCTCATAGGCTATTTTTGACCCAACCTCTCTGAATAAATCTACTGAAAAGGAGCACTTACTAGAAAATAGGAAAATTTTAGAATCGTGTAGTATTGACACCGTTATGATAAATAAAGCATTTGCTCCTCTTTGGAGCAAATACTCCATTTATCCAAATGGTTTTAAAAAGTGACCTTTACAGAGGCGTTAATAGGAGGGAATAGGTTAACCCTTTCAAGCTTAACTTTTGTCTGCAAATAGTGTAGTCTGCTTCCATTCTCAAGAAATTCTCTCACAATTTCAATAAACTTGATTTGAAACAACACAAAATATTGCATAATGATCAGAGGATGAAATACTTTTGTCTGTATCCAAACAGCTTGCAAACGTTATCAGAAATTCAACCATTGTATAAATCGGGACCAAACAGATTAATCCTTTCCCTGTTTCACAATAATGTTAGAAATAATGACATGCATATTTACTAGCTGAAATTTAATAATGATACATAACCACTGGATTTTTTAAACTTGACAGGAACCGTGAATCAGAAATATATAATTCCAGAAGCAGACAGACCAGACCCTGTTCAGACAGCTCCTACTCTGTTTGCAAAGGGGTCAAATGTGTGTACATGTATGTGAGGAAAAGGGCTAAAACATCAGTAAAAGCTTCTTACTAACCCTTCGCTTGCTGAATTTAAAAAAAAAATTCTCCTACTTTACCCATGCCCTGTTGTATAATTACATATATCTTCACTGTGTACAAGTATTTCACTGTGCAATCACTGCTGTGGAGCGCACTGGTTGCACAATCAACTTGTAAATAGTGCAGACCCTGATGAGACAGCTCCTGCAGGAGCTGTCTCATCTGGGTCTTCACTATTTACAGGTAGGTATATTGACGTGAATAGCAAGCGAAGGGTTAAGGGGTAAATCAACTTTTAAATTCTGCACCGTTTGTTGCACCAAGTCAGAAACACCCCTAACCTGAAAAATGTGCATGTAAGAAATAAAATGACATAAACAGTGACAAATATTAATTAAGTTTTATAATGGCACATGGACACGAGAATTTAAGGCCAAAGCAGAAACAAGAATTTTATTTATATTATATCATAATGATAAACAAACAGAGAAGACCTGGATCAGACGGCTCCTACAGGAGCCGTCTGATCTGGGTCTACTCTGTTTGCAAAGTCATAGAAAGGTATAGGGCCAAAAGCTGATTTTGTACAGTGGCATTATAATGTAAGTAGCTCTGTAATATGTCCATTACCTCAGCATGAAAACTGACAGACTTGCTGTCAGCCATTTGTAACTGTTGAGTCAGCTCATTTATTCTTGTAGAGAAGTGGTTCTTAATGAGCATTTCTCTGGTATCTACATCACTTGTCGTTGTCGAAGATGTCTGCAGTTTACCAAGCTGGGAAAATAAAGCACATTGACCCTTTAAATGTCAGAATAAACCTTACTGCATGAATGAACAGAGTTACAGATAAATGTGCGTACTCAATTACTAAAATCGTCATTTCTCTACCAAACCCTATACTGTGACCACTCTTTAGAATTGTCTCCTTGAGACGATTCTGAAGAGTGGTCACAGTATAGGGTTTGGTGGAGAAATAAAGGAGCTATTTTTGAAAATGTTTATATTTACGTATCTTATCCGGACCTCTGAATGTTAATGTAAGAAATAATGATTGTATGAATATTAATAAGCTAAATTTTCATAATGCCATTATGAAAAAGGGAATTTTCTATCATGACAGAAACTAGAATCAGATCTAGATTATATACTATTAAAGCAAAAAGAGCTGAACCGTATTACACAGCTCCTGAGCTATCTATTCGGTGTCTCCTCTATTCGCAAAGGTAACAAAAGGTGTCTCTGTGAGGCAGTATTTTATACAAGTTATAAAAAATTGATTTAATTCTAGGCAGAATATTACCGGTATGCAAAAATAGCACTTTTTGTAAATACAGTTGAATTTCAATATCTAATACTTGGATAACTCCAACTTCGGGATAACTCAAACTAAAAGCTTGGTCCTTCCAAAACTTACAATACAAAATTGCTCTAAAATGTATTACTACGCATATCTAGAAACACATGCGACAGCTTAATGCAGGTCTAAAGTATTAATGCTGAAAGCTCATACAGGAGCATTCAGCATAACTTTAGACATATATTAAGCTTGAAAAATTGTCCAGATTAGAAATTGGATAACTCCAACTCTTGTTATATCGAACTAATTTGTACAGTTCCTTGAAGTTAGAGATATCGAAGTTCAACTTTACATGTATATCATTTCAAAGAGGTCTGACTGAAATTTGACTGGTAGTTTAGGAAGAGAAGGTCCTGTAAATAATTACTGGCTTCCAAGGAATGCACAAAAATGAACACAGAGCTACCTTGACACATTGTGGCTTGCCACCAAAAAATGCTTGTTACAATCAAGCCTAAGATATTGTGATTTTATTACCATAGTTGTATCTAGGCGTCTGTCAGAGTCAGTCAGCTTTCTTGGTGCTGCAGGTGCCTCTATGTTGTCCTGTATGGATGTCACTTGACTCGTCTGACTAGACTTCTCCAGTTCCTTCTCCAGCTTTTTCGTTTTCTGAAAAAATGGAAACAAAATTAAACTCCATCAATGGTAAAGGACAACATATGATCATCTTAGAAAACAGTCATCAAGACCCAAACTTGCAATAAAAGGAAACAAATTTCAACAAAAATGCAAGAAGCAACAGTTTTCTTGCAGATATCAATAAGTGACATGAAAGATCTAAATGACAACCCACTCCTTTAGAATATAAATGAAGGGTGAAAGTCAGGCAGAAAGCTCCCATAGGAGGCAGGAGCTTTCTGCATGACTTTCATCATGCATTAAGCACTCACCTACCTTAAAAAGATTTAAATTCTTCTTTACTAAAATTTCGGTTTACTATATATGTTTGCAAAATTCGTGTAGGTATAATGAATATTCAATTATATCGAATGTCCTTATAACAATTGTTCACTGTACATTGCAACTATACCTCAATTTCATTTTCATGTTTGATTTTAAGGAGCTGCAGCTCTAGCATGTAGTGCTCCTTGTCCTGTTCTAATTTGGTCACCTTCTGCTGGAATGTTTCTAACTGTGAAAGACAAAAGAAAAGTTGATCTGAGCTGATATCCATTATTGGAACACCCATTAATCCTCTCTCAATTTGTAAGCTAAATACATTAGTTCTGTACCTTTTTTATTAATCTAGATGAAACTAGTGGAGAAGCAAATAGGGTAGACCCTGATCAAACTGACCTCAGTCTGCACTATTTGCTCTTCCCGCATAAGCTATTTTCAGATCCAACCTCTTTAAATAAATCTACTGAAAAGGAGCATTTACAAGAAAAAAAGGAACATTTTAGAATTGTGTAGTTAAGGTTAATACCTTATTTGATCTAAAAACCTCATTTCCAGCCAGAACGAATCTTTATGAAATTAATTTGTGCAGATGAATTTGCAAAGCTCCTCTGTAGTATTAAAGATATATTCTGGGCTTATCTGAGAACAAAATAGAAAAAAATGTCAAAAGTTTCTTTTTATAACCCTGCACTTCATAGAAATGCATTTTCACACCTTTGCACACAGAGCAGACCCAGTTCAAATGGTTCCTGTAATCTGGGACTGCTTTGTTTGCTTATGAAATCTTATTTTACTGTTTCTGCTATGGTCAAACATTCCATGTTCAATGGCCATTATAAATAATCAGTAAAATAATATTCATGAAGTTATGAATTCTTATACAGTAAAACCTCTCTATAACGACCACTAAATTACATCAAGTATTTTGTGTTAAAGGCAGGTGGATGCTTAAAGCAAGGTGAAAGTAAAACAGAACGCTCCTATAGGTTTCACTTTCACATTGCTTTAAGCAACCACCTGCCCAAAATACCAACTAATTAACATAATTTAGTGGTCGTTATACAGAGGTTTTACTGTATAAATATTTACCAAATTTCCCCACATCCATTTTATACAAGAATACATATTATCATTTCGTAATAAACACAGATTAACCATACCTGTTTGGAGAGTCCCTCTCTGCTTTCAGCAGAGCTAAGAAGCACCTTTCTATTCTGCACAGCTACATGATGAGGTACAGACTCTGGACAGGGCTACAAAGTAAAATATAGAACGACCTGTTTTGAACAAACCACTTAATGATGAAACACAGGAGTCATAATCATGCTGTTGTGATTCCCTCATACTGACGACTTTTGACGACTCTGTAAAAGTCACTTTGTGAAACCATTGTGATAAATAGAGCAGTTGCTCCTATTTATCACAATGGTTTCAAACTACAAAATTCTAAAATTTTAGTTTTCTCTAGTTAATGCTCCTTTTCGGTAGATTTATTCAAATAGGTTGTATCTAAAAATAGCCTATGATGTAATGGGTTAATGCAGTGCAAAAGAAACGCAATGCGGAAATACTTTTGTCCTGCATTGACCTATTGTCTTATAGGCTATTTTGAGACAAAACCTGTTTGAACAAGGGAATCGGTAGAACTGATGGATGCTCCCCAACTGCAGACAAATTTTAAGTATCAAAAATAACAAAGGGCAATAACTCCTAAATTATGTAAAAGAGAGTGATGATTCTTGTGCACTGCACATCTCCTCATCAATATCAATCTACCTATGACGTTTCATATTGATACCTATTATAGTTTTTGTGTTATGCTCCGGACAAATTTTAAGTATGAAAAATAACAAAGGGTAATAACTCCTGAATTATGCAAAAGAGAGTGATGGTTCTTGTGCACTGCACTTTTCCTCATCGAGATCAATCTACCTATGATGTTTCATGATGATATCTATTACAGTTTTTGTGGTATGTTCCAGACAAAGTTCGGACGGACAGACGGACAAAGTGGTGACTATATGATCCCCCAACACAGTTGTTGGGGAGCATAATAAATCCACCTAAAAGGAGCATTTACTAGAAAAACTGAAAATTTTAGAATTGTGTAGTTTTGAAACCATTGTGATACATATAGAGCATTTGTATATATCACAATGGTTTCAAAAAGTGACTTTTACAGAGGTGCCAAAAGGCATCAATATGGGGGAATCAGTTAAGGTCCAGAACTTGACTTCTTTTTCTTCTTTTGAATGGGATATATGGGTGTACTAGCATTTGTAAATAGTGTAGACTAAGATCAGAGGGTTAATAGAAAATCCCGTAACAAATCAAAGAGTTTCATACTGAATGGATTCAGTTTTGTTCTTTGTATTGGGGTTTTACATTGCTTTAATGGTATTTCAGTCATACTGGGACATTTAGCTAATTACTGGCAGAGAAAGACCAATATGTTCTCATACCTTCGGTTATTCATTTTTTATCAAGCAGAATTCCGGCTGATTGGCCACCATTTTGTAAAGAAGGAATCAACAAAAAATAGCCTAAAAGGATAAAACTTCTGTTTTTTTCCATGCAAAAACATTAACTTTTAAAGCACAACTTCCATTATCGGCTCATTTTTAATTCTAATAATAATTAAAATTTATTGTAAATGTTTTAGATACTGAAAAACTGGTATTCGTCGAGCATACTGCAGTTTCATACTACAGACATGTTTACCGGTATATCAGTTAAACCCTGCACCTCTAATACCTACCCTTACTATATATTCATGTAACTTACTCTAGCTAATGAGGTCACATATGCTGCTGCTCGCTGTCTGAAGGTAACAATTGCAGGATTTGATCTGACTGACAGGACCTCTGGATCAACACCTATACTACTTCCTCTTGTCCGGTACCCAGCCCGCTGGTTGAAAAATTCCTTCTTACCGGACATGAAAGTTGCAAGCTGTAAGAATATCAAATTACAGACCTTGAAATGGTCACATCTAAATTAAATTCATTTAAAACAAGAGAGTCGTCACGGGTGACAAATGCCCCCAAAGTGTTTGACACCAAAATGCATTTTGGCGGAAAAACAATACAATGTAGTGCAGGTGTAACATGAAATTTTGATGCTGTTAAAAATGACACAGGAGTCAGTTCTTAACATTAGAAACAGAACCTTTGACGATTATGATAGCTAAGAAAAGAGCCAAGGTATAGGAGATATGCTCTGGACAAGTTTTTTGTATCTGGTAAGATATAGGAGATATGCTCTGGACTGTAAAATTGAGGTCAAACGTCAAGGTCAAGGTCAGTGATCTGAAAATGGTACACGACTCTCCGCCATCCCAAGATGAACTCACAAACCAAATTTGGAATCCGTAGCTGGTAAGGTATAGGAGAAATGCTCCGGACAAGCTTTGTGTAAAATCTAGGTCAAAGGTCAAGGTCACAGTGACCTGAAAATGGTACGCGACACACCGCCATTCCTAGATAAACTCACACATTAAATTTGGAATCCATAGCTGGTAAGGTATAGGAGATATTCTCTGGACAACCTTTTTTGTAAAATCGAGGTCGAAGGTCAAGGTCACAGTGACCTGAAAATGGTAAGCGAAATTCCTCCATCCCAAGATGAACTCACATACCAAATTTGGAATCCGTAGCTGGTAAGATATAGGGAGATATGCTCCGGACAAGCTTTTTTCTAAAATCGAGGTCAAAGGTCAAGATCAAGGTCACAGTGACCTGAAAATGGTACGCGACACTCCGCCATCTGAAGGTAATCTCACACACCAAATTTGGAATCCGTATCTGGTAAGGTATAGGAGATATGCTCTGGACAAGCTTTTTGCCGCTGGAAAGGTATAAGCTTTTTGTTAAATCGAGGTCAAAGGTCAAGGTCACAGTGACCTGAAAATGACACGCAACACTCCATCATCCCAAGATGAACTCACATACCAAATTTTGGATCCGTAGCAGGTAAGGTATAGGAGATATGCTCCGGACAAGCTTTTTGTAAAATCGAGGTCAAAGGTCAAGGTCACAGTGACCTGAAAATGGTACGCGACACCCGCCATCTGAAGGTGATCTCACACACAAAATTGGAATCCGTATCTGGTAAGGTATAGGAGATATGCTCTGGACAAGCTTTTTGTAAAATCGGTCAAAGGTCAAGGTCAAGGTCACAGTGATCTGAAAATGGTATGCGACACTCCTCCATCCCAATATGAACTCACACACCAAATTTGGAATCCTTAGCTGGTAAGGTATAGATGATATACTCTGGACAAGCTTTTTGTAGCTGGTAAGGTATAAGCTTTTTTTTAAAATCGAGGTCAAAGGTCAAGGTCAAGGTTAAGGTCATAGTGACCTGGAAATGGAACATGACACTCCGCCATCCCAAGATGAACTCACACACCAAATTTGGAATCTGTAGCTGGTAAGGTAAAGGAGATATGCTCCGGACAAACATTTTGTAAAATCGGTCAAAGGTCATGGTCAAGGTCACAGTGATCTGAAAATGGTACGCGACACTCCTCCATCCCAAGATGAACTCACACACCAAATTTGGAATCCTTAGCTGGTAAGGAATAAGAGATATACTCCGGACAAGCTTTTTGTAGCTAGTAAGGTATAAGCTGTTTTTAAAATCGAGGTCAAAGGTCAAGGTTAAGGTCAAGGTCACAGTGACCTGGAAATGATACGCGACACTCTGCCATCCCAAGATGAACTCACACACCAAATTTGGAATCTGTAGCTGGTAAGGTAAAGGAGATATGCTCCGGACAAGCTTTTTGTAAAATCGGTCAAAGGTCATGGTCAAGGTCACAGTGATCTAAAAATGGTACGCGACACTCCTCCATCCCAAGATGAACTCACACACCAAATTTGGAATCCTTAGCTGGTAAGGTATAGGAGATATACTCCGGACAAGCTTTTTGTAGCTGGTAAGGCATAAGCTTTTTTTAAAATCGAGGTCAAAGGTCAAGGTCAAGGCGACCTGGAAATGGTATGCGACACTCCGCCATCCCAAGATGAACTCACACACCAAATTTGGAATCTGTAGCTGGTAAGGTAAAGGAGATATGCTCCGAACAAGGTTTTTGTAAAATCAAGGTCAAAGGTCAAGGTCAAGGTGACATGAAAATGGTACGCGACACTCCCCCATCCCAAGATGAACTCACACACCGAATTTGGTATCCGTAGCTGATGTGACAAAGGAAATATACTCCGGACAAAAGGTACACACACCCACACACACACACACACCCACCCACCCACCCACACACCCACCCACACACGGTGCGATCACTATATGCCGCCAAAGCCTAGCTTTGGGGGCATAAAAATAGAATCAGATCTGTTTGGGAAATTATTGAATATAGAATAAGGATGCAAGGGAGACAATTATTCCTTTTATACTTAAATCATACTTAACCCTTTAATCCATAAATACACCATTCTATGCCTTGGACAGAGTAGACCCAGATCAGATGGCTCCTGAAGGAGTAATCTAATCAGGGTCTACTCTGTTTGCTTATGAAATAATATAGTTACGATTCTACAGTTTCCATGACTGATACTTCATGTGTCCATGTACTATTATAAAAATTCATCTAATTAATATTCATGATGTTATATACAACAGGGAAAGGGTTAAACAAGAGCAATGCATGCAGGTGCCAATGCTTGTTTCTTGTGAAAATAAAGGCCATGATATTGTTTAGTCTAGTGAAGGTGTGTTGTGTCAGAGCTGTAGATCCAAAGGTCTTATTTCTCAGCCACAAGGCCCACAACCCATCTTAATGATATTCATTAGAATTGCCTTCGGGAAGCAATACTACTGGGTACCAGCAAGATTCAGTGTGGCACATAACACGTCACAAGTCACAAAACAAATTACTTCGAGATAACGTAGAGTCTATTTTAAATTTGGAGACTTTGTTAATGTGACAGCTTAAAGCAGGTTGAAAGTAATGCTGAAAGCTCCTGTAGGAGCTTCATTAATATTTGTGACCTGCACCAAGCTGTCGTATGTCCTTACAGATGTGTGCGGTGGTGAATTTTAGAACAATTCTGTATTATAAATTTTGAAAGGTATCGAATTTTTAATTGCTTTATATATCGAACTTTGAGTTATTCCTAGGTAAATATATGAAGTTCCACTGTATATAAATTTCCTGAGTACTCCTCTTATCTACAAATCTACGTGTTATTGCACTTACCACAGGTCCAGATAAGACGAGTAAATCAAAACATTTTCAAGAATAACTTCATTTCTCCACCAAACCCTATCTGTGACCACTCTTTAGAATTGTCTCTTCGCTTTCTAGAATTGTCTCGAAGAGACATCTCTAAAGAGTGCTAACAACAAAGGATTTGGAGGAGAAATGACCATTTCAGTATTTGGGTACGTATCCCAATCTGTTGCTCTGACTTACCTTCCCTGTACAGGTCACCAGGGAAACAAGAGAGGACACAACACACTCATCAGTAGTCTTCAGTTTCTGTGTAGCTGTAGGCATCTGATGCTCCAGTGATACTTTGGAATTGTAATGCTTCGAAACCTCTAGCAAAAGAAGGGAAAAAAGTAGAAATCAAAGTTTCCTCAACCCTTTACCTGATGAATATATCATTAATATTTAATTAGATGATTTCATATGTCATAAAAACATAATACTTTTCGACCACAAGAACATCTAGCCTGAGTCAATTTTGTTTGTAGAGGTGTTAAAAGGAGTCTTTATCAGATACAACATAGAACTTAAACTATCACTGAATGTGATTTATACCCCATCCAGACCATTATGACATGTTAGCCCTTTCAACCCAAGACATGCATGCATTGTCATTTGCAAACAGTGGTAAACCCACATCAGAGCCCTCTGATCAGGGTCTACCATTGCATGTGTATAATTACTTAGCATGCCAATATTTAATGCAAATCCATATAAAGCTTAACCATAGGCATACTACAATGTATGTTAAGGATATCACATTAAGCCTACATAATGCCGACTCTTACCTCTGACAGTGTTGTGAAGATCGTTCAGATCTTGGCACAGGATGGCAAACATTCTAGGGTGGTTGGAGGGACTGTGTCCACAAGTTTTTGAACCTACAAAGTGAAACATGTGTACATGTAGTTGATAAATTACTACTAGATCATGCTCTTCAACTCTTTTCCTGTTGGCTATTCACATAAGAAGTAATTATGTCATGAATATATAAAGTAGAACCTGTCTTAAACAGCCATCAAAAAGGTCTAATTAAGGATCTGTAAGGCAGGTGATTGCTTAATTCAGGTCAAAAGTAATACAGAAAGCTCGTATAGGAGCTTTCTGCATTGTTTCTGCCTGGCATTAAGCAACCACCTGCTTTTTAAGACTCCTATGTTCAATAAATAAATGTCTGTTTAAGACAGGTTCTACTTTATTAGCTTAATTTCTATAATAGTATACTTACCCAGGACATTTTGGTATTATAAGAAATTGTAGTGTCAGTTTTATTATAATTCAATAAACAGTGCAGACCCTGATCAGACAGCTCATACAGGAGCCATCTGGTCTGGGTCTACCCTATTTGCAAAGGCGTTTTGCAAAAGCATTTGTTTGCCCTTTACCAGATAGGAATACCTTCAAACACCTTTGCGAAGAAAGACGACCTAGATCAGATTGTTTCTGTAGGAGTCTTCTGACCAGGGGCTATTCTGTTTGCTTACAGAATAATATATATGGTAAAAGACAATCCAGAAAGAGTTCAACCCTTATTTGGAAGAAAAAGAAGAGGATTATTATTTAAAGAGGAAGTCCCTACAATGTACGCACTCCTTATAATAGTGTCATAAAACTTAATATTTGTTATGTTCAATCATTATTATGAAGACTGTCAATTTGAACTTATATCGAAAAATGTCCCTGTGATACAAAATAAACCGTTTTCACTGACACTTATAATTTTTGTTCTACAACAAAATATTATCGACCTTGGTCAAACATTTTACGTAACTAAAACGCGAGCCGAATAAATCAAACATATTAAAGATATTCCATTTTTATTGATTCTGTCCATGAATATTAATGAAGTGACCAAACCTTGAATAAACTCTAAACAGGGAAAGAATTAAGTTTATTTTGATTCCACTGACCTGAAAAGCAATCCCCATGTTCTAAAATGTATCACTATGCATATCTAGAAACACATGTGATAGCTTAAATAATGCAGATCAAAAGTAATGCTGAAAGTTCCTACAGCTTTCAACATTACTTTAGACCTGCATTAATCTGTAAACTTGAGATTTTTTTTTCAAATTAGAAATGGGATGACCTGAGCCCCTGTTATCTCGATGTAATTTCTATGGTCCCTTGTAGTTCAACTGTTTTTCTCTTGCGGGAACTCTTCCCATAGAAAAAATATTGTGGTCTTAGGCTGTGTGGTTTCAAAATCATAGCCACCAGAAGTTAGGCTATTTTTACGCATTTATTTTAATGAAACTTTTAAAATTGTCCCCAAACAACAAACCATATGAATATTATTCTGCAGAAAAGTGCCCCTTTGTACAAAATGTTCATGAGTTTACCAAATGTAAAATGGAAGTAAATGAATTAACTTACTCTGAGCAGACAGGAGACTAGTGATGGTGTCTAGCTTATTGAATACTGCATTCAGTTTTTTCAGGGCCTTGTGAAGATCCATGTTCTTAGTCTGTAAACTTGATGTACATGAAGATACTGCACATTCTTCCTCTAAACTGAAACAAGAAATAGACAAAACTGAGTCAAAAGATTATTTTTTACAACTCCAAAAGAGCTCCCATATACATTTTAAATTGAAAGGAGCGATCAGAAAGCAATGCCAGCATTGAATTTGCTTACAATGTTTATGATACCGTAAGTACAGCATACACAATCAATTCAAGACCAAGACATTAAATCCTTGCTATAGCAACTATTCAAACAAGATCTAATTCTTTTTTTGTTAACCCTTTCAGTGTTCTATGTTTATTCCAAATTTCAAAACCTACTGATTCATAGTATTGAACATACATGTTATAATGAAATATTGATGATGGAACATTGTAGCTACTTTAGAAAGTAAAGAAACAGATCTTTCAAAATTCCAGAAATGGATAAAATACATATTCCATGACACAAGAACACTTGACACTTTTCTAAGACGCAGATCAACTGGCTCTTATAGAAGCCGTTTAATCACAGTCTGCTCTTTTTGCTTATTGAAATCATAAAGATCTAGTTCTACAGTTTCTGCCAAGGTGAAAACATGTGTCCATAATCAATAGTATAAGAATTCATCTCAACCCTATCCTTCATATAAGTGCCTTTTCACGCATTTGCAAACAGAGTAGACCCACATCCAACGGCTCCTATAGGAGCCATCTAATCAGGGTCTGCTCTGTTTGCTAATGGAATTTTATAGAATTGATTCTTTAGTTTCTAAAATGGCTATAATGTTCCACCTTTCATATTTCATAAATAAGCAATAGGTATTGAAATTTGTAATAAACATAGAACAGAGAAAGGGTTAACAAGAGCACCGCAAGACGGGGCAATATACGCCCGAAGGCTGTTCTATAAAATTATGTTGAAAAATAAAGGAGGAGTTAGTTGCACAAGAAATTGCTACCCGAAACTATCAAAGGGCAATAACTCCAGAATGAAAAATGATATGAGAGTTATCTCACTGATATGCACAACTACACATCAATATCTATCATTCCTGAAAGTTTGAAGAAATTATGTTGAAAAATAAAGGAGGAGTTAGTTGCACAAGAAATTGCTACCCGAAACTATCAAAGGGCAATAACTCCAGAATGAAAAATGATATGAGAGTTATCTCACTGATATGCACAACTACACATCAGTATCTATCATTCCTGAAAGTTTGAAGAAATTATGTTGAAAAATAAAGGAGGAGTTAGTTGCACAAGAAATTGCTACCCGAAACTATCAAAGGGCAATAACTCCAGAATGAAAAATGATATGAGAGTTATCTCACTGATATGCACAACTACACATCAGTATCTATCATTCCTGAAAGTTTGAAGAAATTATGTTGAAAAATAAAGGAGGAGTTAGTTGCACAAGAAATTGCTACCCGAAACTATCAAAGGGCAATAACTCCAGAATGAAAAATGATATGAGAGTTATCTCACTGATATGCACAACTACACATCAGTATCTATCATTCCTGAAAGTTTGAAGAAATTATGTTGAAAAATAAAGGAGGAGTTAGTTGCACAAGAAATTGCTACCCGAAACTATCAAAGGGCAATAACTCCAGAATGAAAAATGATATGAGAGTTATCTCACTGATATGCACAACTACACATCAGTATCTATCATTCCTGAAAGTTTGAAGAAATTATGTTGAAAAATAAAGGAGGAGTTAGTTGCACAAGAAATTGCTACCCGAAACTATCAAAGGGCAATAACTCCAGAATGAAAAATGATATGAGAGTTATCTCACTGATATGCACAACTACACATCAGTATCTATCATTCCTGAAAGTTTGAAGAAATTATGTTGAAAAATGAAGGAGGAGTTAGTTGCACAAGAAATTGCTAACGGACGGACGGACGTACTAACAAATGGGTAGTTGTGTGACTTTTTCCTTTGATCTTTTCTTGTGTGACTAGTCCCACAAGAAAAACTATTTTTGGCTCTAACTTTGGAAAAGAATGATCTGGAAGCTAACCCTAACCCTAACCCTATGTCCCACAACTGGCCAGGTTAATGTCACAAGAAATGGCCAGGTTAATGTCACAAGAGATGGCCAGGTTAATGATTTTACTTGTGGGACTAGTTAGAAAAAGTCACACAACTACCCTTTGGTGAGTGCGGACAGACGGACGGACGGACAGACGGACGGACGGACGGACGGACGGACGACATGCGCCATACCATAATACGTCCCTTCGGGCGTATAAAAATGATCCAGATGCCATTATTTCTTAACCCTTTCCCTGTTCTGTATTTAGGCCAAATTTCAATACCTACTGAATATTCATTAACAAAATAGTTATAAAGAAATATGGAAGGTAGAAGATTGTAGACAGTTTAGAAAGCAAAGAAACATATCTATCAAATTCTATTAGCAAGCAGAGCAGACCCTGATCAGACGGCTCCTCTAGGAGCCGTCTGATCTGGGTCTACTCTGTTTTGCAAATGCGTGAAAACACGTTTATATGAGGGAAAGGATTAAATGAATATTCATCAGGTAAAGGGTTCATGCATCTCCACCATCTTCAAATGTTACACACAAATACAAACATAAAATGATCAAGATGCCAATCCTATTGAAGGCAGAACAACAATACCTTGACAACTGATAGGGTAAGACCTTGTTCATGTAAGCCACCATCTTTTTGACGTTTTGGGCAAATGGTTGCAGCCCAGTCGCAGTTTCCTGAAATTAAACACAACATGCAATAATTTGAGTATATCAATCTTCAGTACTCTTTGTGAAATCAAATAAGCCTTATCAGTTTAAATTCAGCTGGATGCAAAACAAACAAGATGTGTTTGTGAAACACTATGCCCCCGCCCAATTTAACCTTTGACCCTGAAAGATGACCTTGACCTTGACATGTCACCCCTCAAAATGTGCAGCTTCATGAGATACGCATGCATGCCAAATATCAAGTCTCTATCTCTACTGGTTCAAAAGTTATGGCCAATGTTAAAGTCGGCGATTTGACCTATACATTTAATCTCTGACCTTGAAGGATGACCTTGACATGTCACCCCCTCAAAATGTTTTATGAGATACATATGCATGCCAATTATCAAGTCTATCTGTACTGGCTCAAAGTTATGACCAATGTTAAAGTTGGTGACAAACAAACAAACAAACAGAGCAAAAACAATATGCCCCCCCCCCCCGATCTGATCCGGGGGGGGGGGGCATAAAAATCTGAATCTTACTTGTTTGATACCCTAATTACATAATTGACATCATGTCATTAGAAACTGTAGCAGACATTTTTCATCAAAAGAGAATTGCCCATAACAAATAGAACCCTTCTTTAAATATTGAAGTCGTACATCAAAAGCCATTGGTAAATGACTTTTAAGGCCGTTTGATTAAGGTCTGCTTGGTTTGCTTATGGAATCATACAGATCTGTTATGTCTGAAGTTTGTGCCATGGTGAAAAATTCCCTTGTTCATAATGCCATTATAAAAATTCAACTAATTAATATTCATGAAGTCATTATTTCTTACATGAATCTGAAATGAAAAAGGAATCTGCTAATAAGTACACTGCTTCACACAAACAAGGAAGCAAGGAAATTCCATGTGAAAACAATGAAAGCCATTGCACACTTTCATACAGCTTTAATTTGAAGTGATTAACTCACCAAAGTTGTGAGAGCATCGTCTTTGAAACCGTTCAGGAATCCTTTCAAAGAGACATCAACAGGTCGAAGGTGGGAAAGGTTTTCATGAAGAATTTTGCAAAACTGAAACAAACAAAAATACAACAAAACAATATTTTAACTGAATATGCCACGAAAAGACAGAGAAAACAGTAAAAACTATTTCTCTCCACAGTGTAACTGAAAATCCAAAACGATTGCTGGTCGGCCATCTTGAATGCAATTGAAAAAATATTATGTCATGCATAACTGCTCATCATGTTGATGATTTCTGTGAAGCTTCATGAAAATGCAGAGAAAACTGTAGAAGTAGCCTGCCTCACAGTTTGGACGGACTGATGACAAAAATGACATATTCCCTTCAAAATTAATTTGCAGGGGTTTAATTAACCCTTTCCCTGTTATGTATTTGGGCTAAATTTAAATACCTACTGAATATTCATTAACAATATAGTTTTAAAGAAATATGGAGGGTGGAACATTGTACTCATTTTAGAAAGCAATGAAATATATCTTATTAAATTCTGATAGCAAACAGAGCAGGCCCTGATCAGACGGCTCCTCTAGAAGATCTGATCTGGGTCTACTCTGTTTGCAAATGCGTGAAAACACGTTTATATGAGGGAAAGGGATAAACAAAATTCTAAAACAATAATTCATACCTTTTCATTTATAGGACTAATGGGGTCAACTTTGCCATCAGCCGGATATATTTTTGATCTTTGCTCGGTGTAAGTGTAGAAATTGGACAGTGATTGGATAACTTCCCCTAACAGGTTCGCTGACTGTTTGACTACTTCCCGTGATTCTATCTGGTGGCGCCGATCATGTGTCGGAAGATTAAGACCATTGAGTTCTCTATTTTCTGAAAAGAAGAAAATTCATTTCTCTAATATTTCACTACAAACATATAAAGAAAATTAACCATGTCACCGGCAGTCTAGTTTTTTCATAAGATGTAATGTGCTGTAGAATTTGGTTCACCCATTCCCTAATATTGTCGCCTTTTGTCGCCTCTGTTCAAGTCATTTTTGAAACCATTGTGATAAATAGCGCATTTGCTCCTATGAAGCAAGTGCTCTTTTTATCACAATGGTTTCAAAACTACACAAATGTAAATTTTTCCTTACTCTAGTAAATGCTCTTTTTCAATATATTTATTCAAAGAGGTTGGATATAAAAACAGTTTACGACGAAATGGGTTTGGGTCTAAAAAATAGCCTACAAGGGAATGGGTTAAGGGAAATATAACATATCAGTGGAATTATTCTTGCTTAGGTGAGCTTAAAGTTGTTGTCTAATTCAATATACATAAACAAAATCAGAATGTCAAACCCTGCAGAATTATAATACAGTGGAACTTCCGATTTCTTGAAATTCAACAGACCATACAAATTATTGCGAGATAACAGAAGTTTGAATCATCAAATTTTTTATCTGAACAATTTCTCAAGTTCACTGCTTAAAGAGGGAGTCCCTACAATGAACACATGTTTTCAATAATATCATAAAACTTGGTGTTTGTTATGTCCAATCATTATTATGAAGATTGTTAATTAATTTGAATTTATATAAAAAAAAAAATGCTCCTGTGATACAAAATAAACCATTTTCATGGATACTAATTTTTTTGTTCTACTACAAAATGTTATTGGCCTTGGTCGAACAGTTAACGAAACTAAAACGTGAGCTGAATAAATACTACTAAATTGCCAAATAAAATAGGTCATTGGTATCAAACACATCAAAGTTGTGTCTTTCGTCTGGTTTTCTTGTGATATACTTCTTGTCAGCATATAAACAAATGATTTGTTATTCATTTTTCAAACACTGTGCAAGTAGAGATCACTTTAATGCAGGTTATAAGTAATGCTGAAAGCTCCTGTAGCTTTCAGCATTACTTTCGACCTGCATTAAGCTGTCACATGTGTTTCTAGTAGGGATGGGAACGAATAGTCGAATATTCGAATACCGTTCCGAATATCGAATAGTAATACTGCTATTCGAATATTCGAAAAAAAAATAAAAAAAATTTTTTCTCTCGTCTTTATTCTTCCACCTCAAAAGCCAGACTGTGTTAATTAGCCGGCGAACTTTGACAGTTTGACACGTGACTATCACTTTCCCAATACACGGTCCGATGGATGGCACGCCGATTTGGGTATTTATGACCCTAATCCCTTTGTTAATTAGTTTTGGAGATATTTGATCATTTGACACGTGATTGCCTCTTACCCATTACATGGTCCACTTGAGGGTCCGCTGACTGGGGTGTTTAATGACCCTAATCCCTTATCAAATTCTTGTTGTGTTTTCGCTACTTCACGACATTCAAAAACTGTTAATCCTTTAGATACAAGACAATTGGAATAAAACCTTCGTTTTTACATTTTCGTAGGTGGAAAAACTAGCGAAAACTAGCGTGTTCTATCCGCAAAAAAAGAGTGTCAATCTTTCAGACTCAGAGAAGTACATGTTTGAACTTTGGATACACGATCGCAAATTCTTCCGAATATTCGAATACTAGTTTGACCGAATATTCGAATAACAAATTTGGTATTCGTTCCCATCCCTAGTTTCTAGATATATGTATGCAATACATTTTGGAACAATTCTGTACTGTAAATTTTAGAAGGACCGAATTTTAACTTTGAGTTTGAGATATCGAAGTTCAACTGTACTTGGCATTTACATCATCTAAATCTGAAAGTTTATAAAAACTTATGGCAAATATACCAACAACATAAAAAGAGTAAAAAACTAGGGCTGTCACAGTTAGACAATTCTTGAACCGGTTAATCGGGAACGCCGAACTGAACCGTAACCGGTTAACCGCCATGTTTATCATCCGTGTCAGACTGTATATAGGATAAAGCATGGTGCGCTATATATCCCCTAAAGATAACCATGTGCGACAGTCCAAACCACCGTGCAATCAACACATATTTTCTCGCTTCTCAGATGTACTAGATAACACGAGTTACTAAATATAGAAGTACCAGAAATCCCTATCTGGAACACCCCTTGTCCTGTGTATTCATACGCGCGATTAGGCGAAATCAATACAAGGGAAGTTTTCTTGTTGTGTAAATTTCAAAGCGAGGCTAAAATAGTACGATGTTACTGTTGCTGTTGGAAACGGAAGTCGCAATACGCAATGGAAAGTAGTACTTTACAACATCCGTTAATTTGCTTGGTTTTTAGGTGAATTTAAGCGAGAAAAATAATATAACACTGGTTTAGTTAAAGCCGACAGCTTCTATACCTGTGTTGGTCTATTCCTGTTGGAAACTCGCTAAAGCTTGTTCTCGACTGGGAACAGACCAACATCGGATATAGAAGCCCCATGTCTTTAACAAAACCGATGCTTGATTCTATTAGTCTCTTTGCCCTAGACTTGTTAACGATGTAAGCATCATCATTGGACTTTCTTACCAGGATCCACTCTGTGTGTCGCTTTGACCTATGTTTCCCTATATTTTGATCAGACACCGAGTCATTTTGATTGAAACAAGTTTGATCAGTTGTAAATATTATGATGTGCATATATTACGCAACCACCTAGTAACACCGTTGCCAAGAGTATCGCTTCGAAATGAATGTCTGACTTGATCTGGTTCTATCAATGAATGTGATTATGAACGTGATTAAACATGATTGTGATACAAATGTATTTCTTCACCTTTTCGACCCTTATGTTGTTCAATTACTATCGGAATCCCTGCTCTACGTACATTGCAGTTCACACGTAAACGTTGTAGGTTGAGCGAACATACGGGTTAGATCTACTACTGCACAAAAGTTTTTGCTACTTCACGACATTCAAAAACTGTTAATCCTTTAGATACAAGACAATTGGAATAAAACCTTCGTTTTTACATTTTCGTAGGTGGAAAAACTAGCGAAAACTAGCGTGTTCTATTCGCAAAAAAGAGTGTCAATCTTTCAGACTCAGAGAAGTACATGTTTGAACTTTGGATACACGATCGCAAATTCTTCCGAATATTCGAATATTCGAATACTAGTTTGACCGAATATTCGAATAACAAATTTGGTATTCGTTCCCATCCCTAGTTTCTAGATATATGTATGCAATACATTTTGGAACAATTCTGTACTGTAAATTTTAGAAGGACCGAATTTTAACTTTGAGTTTGAGATATCGAAGTTCAACTGTACTTGGCATTTACATCATCTAAATCTGAAAGTTTATAAAAACTTATGGCAAATATACCAACAACATAAAAAGAGTAAAAAACTAGGGCTGTCACGGTTAGACAATTCTTGAACCGGTTAATCGGGAACGCCGAACTGAACCGTAACCGGTTAACTGCCATGTTTATCATCCGTGTCAGACTGTATATAGGATAAAGCATGGTGCGCTATATATTCAGAAATTAAATCCTATTTGGGCCGATATAAGACTTGAAATCTGAATCTGAATGATACATCACAGATACCAATACTGGCTTAAACCTGTTGACATCCTGCTTGACTCATTTGTTGACTGAAATCATATAACCAATCATTTCAATCTGATAGATTTATGACAAAAGTGAAAGTAAGAATCGTTTTTACCTTTCGAGTCTCAACTTCCACTAGACTGGTCTACTGTAAAATTATCAACTTCCGTTATGAATGTGTACTGACTAAATGTGCAGGTTCGAATGCCCTTCCACTTTACCGTAATGCTTGTAAAAGTAATAGTACACACTACACAGAGATGAGGAAAACTGGATAAAATTGAAAACGAACTAACATTGGTTTATTGGTAGACAAGTGTACATGATAAACCAACCGTTAGGCAAGTGGAAGACTGTGTTACATTTCAATTAAATTACAGGGTTTTTTTAAGATTACAATTAGCATGTAAAAGTGATACATAGCTCGACGTGAATTAAATGAAATAAGAAATGTTTACAGAAGATGATATGTATATGGTTTACGGCCCAGAATAGTCAGATACCTGAGCTTTTCTGCATCATAGCATGTCGAAGGGAAACAAAATGACTTATTATAAATGATATTTGACAGTATAAAATAATATTTTTAGCGTAATTCACTTTCCCAAATTATTACAGGCAGTTCACGGTTAGTGAAATTTTGAACCGGTTAGAACAACGAACCAAACCGTCAACGATTAACCGAGTAACCGTGACAGCCCTATAAAAACCCATATACTGTTACTCACTTGTATCCACAAATGGCAGTTTGTCTGCTATTATTTTGTTGGCTAGCTTTAGTTGGCGTACTAAATCACTCTCAACTGTTCCGAGCTTGTTCTCTCTGAGAAAAGAAACACATCCACTAAGAAAATAATCACACTCACCAGAGAAGACGAGATATTAAGATCTGTAAATTAAAACAATTTAGAACAAGTTACTGTTTAGTTATTGAAATATGTTTACATGTACAGTAAAACCTCTCTATAACGGCCACTATTTACATCAAGTATTTTGTGTTAAAGCCAGGTGGCTGCATAAAGCATGGTGAAAGTAAAGCAGAACGCTCCTATAGGAGCATTCTGTTTTACTTTCACCTTGCTTTAAGCAGCCACCTGCCCATAAATACCAACTAATTAACACATTCTAGTGGCCATTATAGAGAGGTTTTACTGTACATGTATTTAACAACAGATGTTTGTGAGACAAGTATGCACGATCCCCAAGTAACTTGCAATCTCCATATCGACCACGAGCATTCCCGGTTGAACAGTTGATTATTATTGATCTATAAACTTATAGACAGAGATAATTCTGAATGCACGAAATAATGGAATGAACTGTTATAGGGGTGTGACAAAACATTTTAATACAGTAGAGCTTGTCTTAACCTATTCCCTAATAGGCTATTTTTAGATCCATCCTCTTTGATTAAATCTACCCAAAAGGATCGTTAACTAGAGAAATGGAACATTTTAGAATTTTGTAGTTTGAAACCGTTGTGATAAATAGAGCATTTGTTCCTATAGGAGCAAATGCTCTATTCATCACAATGGTTTCTACAGGTGACTTTTGCAGAGGCATCAATAATATGAGGGATTGGGTTAAGCGTCCATCAAAAAGACATCTAATTATGGGTCTGTGAAGCAGGTGGTAGCTTAATGCAAGTTAATAGTAATACAGAAAGTTTCTCACTCAGCAACAACACAATCGCAGTGTAAAAAATTGAGATCCCGAAAAGACACAAAAATACCCATCTGGATCCCAATATGATACAAAGATACCAGTCTTTGTATCAAAATCTTCTGCAAATCTAAATAGCTGTTTCACATGTAGCAATCGTCCTGCATTAAGCTTCAAACTGTCTGAAAAATTAGAATTAGACCATCTTTTAACCCTTTCCCTGTTGAATATTCATGAAAGAAATAATGACATCATGAATATTTAATACCTTAATTCTTATAAACATATATGAACGCAGTAATTTACCTTGAACATATCTGTAAAATCACATCTATGTAATTTAATAAGAAAACAGAGTAGACCTTGATCAGACGGCTCCTCTAGGAGTCGTCTGATCTTGGTCTACTCCGTTTGCAAATGTGTTTAAATGAGGGAAAGGGTTAAGTAGTCATTGTAAAGAGGTTTTACTGCATGTTTCAAAGTCCAATAAACTTACGCCAGTTCCGTTCTACTTTTGAATGACTTTATATCATGTTCAAGAGTCTGTAGCTTCACCTGAAATGAACACAAATAGGAAAGAACATTAACCCATTCCCTCATATTGACGACTTTTGATGACTCGGTAAAAGTCACTTTGTGAAATCATTGTGATAAATAGAGCATTTGCTCCTATATGAGCAAATGATCTATTTATCACAATGGTTTCAAACTACAAAATTCTAAATTTTTCCTTTTCTCTAGATAATGCTCCTTTTCGATAGGTTTATACAAAAAGGTTGTACATGTATCTAAATTATCTTAAAATAGCCTAGGAGGTAAAGGGTTAACAGGACAGCGTTTTAACCTTTGATCTCAAAATCAATAGGGATCATTTATTGACCAAAAAAACCCAATGTCCTTATGAAATATGAGGACATTAGGTAAAAACTTAGTTATTGATTGGAAACTATTTGGTCTACAAACCGACATGTCAACCAAAATGTTTATCAACCCTTTTCTCCATGAATAATTTTGTAAATAGTAATGACATCATGCACATAAATTAACTGTATTTTTGTAATAACATATGAACATAATGCAAATATTTAACCAATACAGAAAATGTAGAATCTGATCTATATTACATGTACATGTATGCCATAAGCAAACAGAGCAGACCCTGATCAGATGGCTCCTACATCCCTATTGAAGCTGGGTAGAGATTGTGGTGAAATCATTAATAGACTTTAGACTGTGTGGCCTGATAACTCAGTCATTAGAGTGATCATATGGCATGGTAAGCCAAAAAGGCTCTGGATTCGAGTCCCAGTCGAGTCACTTCTTTTTCACCATGTTACATTACCAATATTCATGGAGAGAATTAATAAAATGGAACATGGAAAAGTTGGTTTTTTCACCATGGTGGAAACTAAAGTCAGATCTATAAAATTCCATAAATCCTACATGAGCCGTCTGATCTGGGTCTACTCTGTTTGCAATGGCGTAGAAAAGGGTATTTATGGAGTAAAAGGTTAGAGACGAGCATAATTATGCCCATAGTCTAGAGAGTTAGAGACATTCTATCGATATGATCACAGTTAACCCATGACCTCATAGGCTATTTTTAGACCAAATCTCTTTGAATAAATTTACCAAAAAGGAGCATTTACTAGAGAAAAGGAACTTTTTTAGAATTGTGTAGTTGTGAAACCATTGTGATAAATACAGCATTTGCTCCATAGGACTTTTGCAGAGGCGTCAAAAGTCGTCAATATGAGAGAATGGGTTAAACTGATCACAACTGGAAATCCTTTGTCAGTGCAATCAGTAGGCTAAATAACATCTTATAAATCTAACACTGAACAAGAGTGTGTTTGTGAAACACTTATTCCCATATCTTTGACCCTGAAGTATGACCTTGACCTTTGACCCATGGACCTGGGAGTTGAACGTGACACATCGTCTTTGTGTGGTGAACATTTATGCCAGGTTATTTTGAAATCCATTCACAGATAAAAAAGTTACAGAAGGGACATGAAATTTGGGACGGACAGACGGAAGGACGGACAAAGCGATTACTATATGCCCGCCGTTGGAGGGCGTAAAAAACAAATGACCATATATCTGCCAAAAATGATTGCAGCTGTTAGCCTGTCCTTTCAGAACATCTCTATCGAGGTAGACTGTCTGTGTAATTATGGACCAAATCTTATCAAAGCTTTCGGAGGTGTTCAACACATAAGATTTTTGGAATGTATGCTCATACATATGGACGAACAGGCAAGTGCACTATATTACCGACCCCTCCCTTCGCAAACACAAAATATTGGGGCATAAAAACAGTGAAGGTTTATGAACACTCCCCCCCAACCTTTTACAATATCTGGGCATAAAACAGTCACTGGTTTTTCATGCATTTGCAAACAGAGTAGACGCAGATCAGATGGCTATTGTGGGAGCTGTCTGATCAGGGTCTGCTCTGTTTGTTTATGGTGAAAAATATCCCTTTCCACTATGGTGAAAAAAAATCCCTTTTCCATATTCCATTTTATTGATTCTGTCCATGAAAATAAATTAGGCGATATAATCTTGAATATATGTTAAACAGGGAATGGGTGAAACCTTTAGTCAATGAATATTCATGATGTAAGAAATAGTGACAACATGAATATTAATTACCAGCTTATTTACAAAACCTAATGAACACAGATTTTTTGGCTATGACAGAAACTGTAAAATCAGATCTATAATATGGAGTTGTCTGATCAGGGTCTACTCATTTGCAAAGGCATTAACTCTTTGCATGCTAGTGGCAAAACTGTGATTACCTATGCAAACAGTTTGGATCCAGATGAGACGCCGCATAATGCGGTGTCTCATCGGGATCCAAACTGTTTGTCATCTCGACCATATTTTTGCAAGAAAATGAGAGAAAGTTTATTTTAAGAAAAGAAGCAGACGACAATTATTGCAGACGAGAAATTACTTAGCATGCAAAGAGTTAAAAGGGTTGAAGATTTTCTTTCCAGCATCCTACCTCTAACATCGCCTTCTCCTCCTGCAGTTTGTCAATGTGACTTTTGTTTTTCTGTACTGTGGCATTAAGGACAGTCTCATGCTGCTCACACTGCTTTTCGAAATGTTCCAGTTTCTGCTGCAGCTCCTCAAGCTTGGTATTATAAAATGTCTCACTTTCGTTGACCTGGAAAATGAAATGTATACTTTCATTTACGTCATCCCTAGAATATTAGATTGATCTAAATTATGAACATTTATGAATGAGTCCAGTAATACTTGAAACAAGATGTTCATGATAGTCCTAAATTGCTCATTAGGACAAATCAGATGTTTGCATTTCTGTAAACAGAAGATTTTTTTAATGTCCATATACATGTATATATTTTTTTTTAAATGGAAATAATGGTATTGTAAAGAGATTGGTAGATGATCAACCCATGAATTTCACTGTAAAACCAACCCTGCATATGGCAGCCATGTTTATTTTAACTTTTATTGTAGGAAACAATTAAAACCTAGAATTAAATCTATGGGACACGGGTGTCCTCCCTTTGCCATATTCACATGTCAAGGTCTTTAACCCTTTCCTCCATAAATACGCCTTTCTACGCCTCTATAATCGTCACTTCTTGAAACCATTGTGATAAGAAGAGCATTTGCTCCTATAGGAGCAAATGCTCTATCACAATGGTTTCAAACTACAAAATTCTAAAATTTTCCTTTTCTCTAGTTAATGCTCCTTTTTGGTAGAATTATACAAAGAGGTAGGATCTAAAAATAGTCTATGAGGGAATGGGTTAAGGTGATAACAGAGTCAGAATTCTAATAAATATGACCACAGTCCTTCCTTCATGCATCTCCAAACATCAATGTTATTCATTCAATGAAAGATGAAAAGAAAATCCAATTGACACAAGATTTTGCATTTAACAAACAGGAAAAATATTTAAATGCTTAAAGAATAAAATGCAAGCACTTAACCCTTTCCCTGTTCTACTCTTATTCCAAATTTCAATACCTACTGAATATTTATGGACAAAATAGTTATAATGAAATATGGAAGGTGGAACATTGTAGCCATTTTAGAAAGTTAAGAAACAGATCTATCAAATTCCATTAGCAAACAGAGCAGATTCTGATGAGACGGCTCCTATAGGAGTTGTCTGATCTGGGTCTACTCTGTTTTCAAATACAATGTATGTGAAAACATGTTTACATAAGTCCTACAAAAGCTTAATTTGGACAATCAGCAAAAATCCTACAAGACAACCAAGTCACCTGTTTGTGCAGTCTGGCATTTTCTTCAATTTTGTTCTCGAGCTCCTCACTGTATATACCTGGAGACACTGGGGGAGCATAATGTGAGGAGTGGGCTGGTGAGTCTTTGTTCTGCAATAATATTAGAGGCAAAACTGTATTAGTAGAAGTTATCAGTAGAACCTTTCTAAAATCTAATTTGAATGAAAACATATATCTTTAAAGTGGCATTTTAATGAAAATATAAGTAGGCGATTGCTGAATACAGAATGAAAAGAACTTTTGCACTGTATTAACTTATCACAGGCCTGCCTTCAAAGATGTATGCTGCACAAATTTCCGAAAATTTTGCATTTCAAACTGACTTCAGAATCTGAATCTATGTACCTTAACACTTATTTAACACTAAAAAGCATGCTTAGTAAATTGCTGTTTGTGCTGAAAAAAATAGAAAAATGGATTGTTACGGAAACCAACGGAACGGCTTTCGCCATTGGCCGGAATCTGACGTAAGATTCAAATTCACATAGCGGAAGTAATCATTCAATGTGTATGTAGGTCAACAACCAGTGTCGGCCATTGTACATGTAATAGCAACCTTATTAACATTCAAAGCGTTGTTTCAAAATAGAATCGGAGTCGTTGAGACCTTGAACGAAGATGTCCGCTAATTTGCATACAAAATCCCCGCTTCTAAAAAAGAGGCTCCTTTTAAAGAATTTAGTAGTATTTGGATAGCAATAATATTTAGCTGAACAAATATATCCAGTCAGAAAATGGGTTTTAAGCATTATTTTCATTGTATGTATGAGTGTACAGCTTCTGGTGTTGATTGATTAATACTAAAAATGCGCACAATACATCTTTAACCCTATCCTCTATGCACATAAAATAATGTTTTAGCCATGGCAGAAACTGTAAAATCAGATCTATATTATTTCATAAGCAGACCAAACAAATCCTGATCAGACAGCTACCTGTTGGGGCTGTCTGATCTGGGTCTACTCTGTCCGTAAAGACATTAACCCTTTACTCATATATACACCTTTCTCATACTTTCAAACAGAGTAGACCCAGATCAGACAGCTCCTGTAGGAGCTGTCTGAACTGGGTCTGCTCTGTTTGCTTATGATATATGATTATGACTCTATAGTTTCTGCCATGGCAAAATATTCCTGAGTCAATTTACTATTATAACATATCAATCTAATTAATATTAATGACATCATTATTTCTTACATGAATATTTATGGAGGAAAGGTTTAACCCTTTACTTAAAAAATAAAATTAAGTACTGCACATGTATGTTAAAAAAGTCTAAATAAAAAATGACAGCTTCAAAATTAGACTGCGGCTGCCATTTTTGAACCTATCAACATTAGTCCCATACTCAATCACATATATTTTTGGTATGCTATTAATGATATACATAAGTTAATGGCCAACCATCTTGTAATGGTATACTCAGTTTAATACAGAAAAAACTGATGAAGGTTTGTGAATGAAAGACAGTGCAGAACCTGATCAAAAGGTTTCTCCAGGAGCTCTCTGAAGTAGGTCTACACCATTTGAAAACACAGTAAAACCCCTCTAAACCAGATTTTAATAAAGAACAGTTTATTAGGTCTTTATAGACATGCAACTGCTTGAATTAATGCAGGTTAAAAGGCATGCATGACTTTTAACCTGCCCCTTTCCCTCATGTAAACATATTTTCAGGCATTTGCAAACAGAGTAGACCCAGATCAAACGGCTCCTATAGGAGCCATCTGATCAGGGTCTGCTCTGTTTGCTAATGGAATTTGAAAGATCTGTTTCTTTACCTTCAATACAATACGGTATTCCACCTTCCATACATCATTATAACTATTTTGTCCATGAATATTCAGTAGGGCTTAAGCATTGAAATTTTCAATAAATATAGAACAGGGAAAGGGTTAAGCTGCAAGACTGGTACTGATACTAATTTGAGGGCTTGGTGCAAAACTATTGTAACTCCTTCACTTTGTGAAGGAGTTACAATAGTTTTGCACCAAGCCCTCGAATTTTAACGTCCAATTAAAAAGGGGTTTACAGTGCCAGTGTTTATTTGTTTCCTGGATTCAAATGGTTGATATCTTTCTTTGACAAAAAAAATGCAGAAGATGCATATTTAGAGGCATAGATGCATTATGAGCAACAAGCATTCCTATATTGCATACATGTACAAATATTGATGGCAATATACTTTGTGTTTCTTCTTCTGTAGCTGTTCTTCAAGTTCATCCTGCAGCACTATACAGCGTTTAGAAAGCTGCTGATTACGAAATGTAAGACTGTCATTCTCCTGTTCATATTTTCTTAGTGACTGTTCCCTCCCCTTCTGTGATGTCTGTAAATATAACAAAACTGTTAGAGGAAGGCATACTAATGTATTCAAAAGGAATTTTAACCCTTTACTCCATAAATACGCCTTTCTACCCCTTTGCAAACAAGAGTAGACCCGGATCAGATGGCTGTACTAGCCGCCTGATCTCGGTCTGCTCTGTTTGATTATGATATGACATAGATATGATTCTATAGCTTCTGCCATGGCAAAAAAAATCCTGTGTCAATATGTTGTTATAAGAATTACAGGTAATCTAATTCATATTCATGGTGTCATTATTTCTTACATGAAATAAAAGGTTAAAAGGGTAATGTGCTACTACTGGTATTGGTGGGGTTCACAAGACATACCTCAACATCAGTACTTAGGTTCTTTTACTCAGAGCAAACAGGGTTTTTCCTTTACTTTGGAATTTTCGGAGATATCACATCCCCTTCATCTGCAAGACTGCACTGGCTTGGATCACATGACCAGTGAGGGTTCACATGATCAGGGCTCAAGCATTTTCATGTCAGAAATAGTATACCATGATTGGTTCCTGATGCCATGTTATTAAACACCTTTTGCATCCATCGAATACAGGTCAATAAATTGCACTAGACTGCTAGATGCAGAATGGCAGTTGTCAGGTAGTTGAGTTTACCATGGGTTCAAAAGTGGAACGCCACCTTTTCTACGTAAAGAATACAAACACCAAAAAAATGTCAGAATTACGTTTGGTGACCAAATTGCGTCGCATGACATCAGTCGGATGATGTCATGTACACAATTTAATAAGTGCTCACTGATCCAGACGTAATGTTGCCCATACAAGATAATTTTGCATGGAACAGTACAAATAGTTTCATAGTAGGTATATGGACAATTTGTAGCTATACAAAAATCATGTGAGGTATACTAAATAATATATTTAATTGACTCATATGACATATATTGCATTGGCTTGGTGACTTGGTCACTCCCAACTTAATCCTTTACTCTAGGACAACACAAAAAAAATTAGTAGCATAACTTACCTTAAGATCATTGTGAGCTGCTTGTTCATCTAGATATGCCTTCTTCAGAACAGGTATCTGTGCTTTTAACTACAAATAGGAATGAACATGTAATTAAGAAAAATACCAAATAGTTGAAGTATACAGATAAAGTAACAGAAAACATGACCATATACGAAAGAAGCAATTTCAGACAATTTTCAAGTAAGGTAGTCCTTTGTGTGCTATGTTAACAAAATAAGTTTCCAGGTATTATATAAATTGAGTTAGGAGAAGTGGCAGGCTGAATTTGTCAAATAAAAAAATGGGTTTGTGATTAAAATCATTTTACAGTATCTGCCTGATATTTGCAATACATACTAACATAGTGAATGTAAACAACAATAGTTTTTATAGCAATTGTCTAAAACATAGTGATTGTGTAATGCAGGGGTGTGTTAGCAGGATAAGTGTATGAGAGAGCTTGAATGATAGTTAGCGTGTCAAAGGTTGAGAGTACAAGTTAAAGAGTTGAGTGCATTGCGTGATTTGGGAAGACAGTGACATAGGTATGTTGTCTTGACCAATTAATCATATGTCACATGTATGTGTTCTAAGAGTTCATGGCTGTCAGTCGTAGCTGTTAATGTTTTTCAGATATGTATAAATAGCATGAGATTTTGTGTATTTTGGGAGAGAGAGAAGGAGCTTGGAGAGGAATGATTAGGAGCTTGTGAAGTCGTATAATAAAGTTATGCAGTAGAATTCCGGCTTGTCGTCTATGTATTGTATTACAATTGTCAATGGCATTAACCCTTTCCTTCATACAAACAACTTTTTACACATTTGCAAACAGAGTAGACCCAGATCATATGGCTATGTCTGATCAGGGTCTGCTCTGTTTTCAAATGGATATTTGACAGATGTGACTTTAGTTTCTAAAATGGCTACAATGTTCCACCTTCCATATTTCACTTTAACCATTTTGTCTATGAATATTCAGTAGGTTTTGAAATTTGGAATATAAAAAGGTTGATTGGCTGAGAGGTTATCAACCCTTATCCAGCTACATGACCCGCATTTGCAAAAATGCTTGAATCCAAATAACATGGCCGATAAAATCGGCGTTTCGTCAGGATCCAGGTTGTTTGACACTAGTTCAACAATTTCTAAAACGCTTGATCGAATCGGAAGTAGTCTGAATTGTAGCAGATCTAAATTTGAGCTGACATTATAGTGGCAAAACTTGGTAAGGGTTAATAGAATCGGGACAAGGGAGGAGGGGCACAGATTCAGCCGAGATGTTGACATCGATTTTGCACTTAAATGATAAAGATAGAGAATGGTTCTTTAAGAAAATATTCGCTTATGTTTCGTTTTTCATTGAATCTCAAATTCATAACGGCTGCTGTCCTCACTTTAGCATATTCAGTCGCAAGTTTCTTGTACTTCTCTTCTGACATCTTCCATTTGTAACGGAAGTGTTATGCTATTGAACTTCCGGTTAATCGAGGCCCGGTTGCGGGTAAAACAATTCCTCGAAATATGCTGACAGTGGAAATGACGTATAATTATAATTATATAATATAATCCATTCTCCAGGTAAACATGCCTAAATGACATTGCTTATGACGCATGCTGGGACTCACCCACGGGACCCACCAATTTATGATCGAAGTATGCAAAAATAACCAAAAACTATATCTATTTGTATCCCAAACCTCTCCGAAAAAACCCAAGAAAAACACGACCCGATTTTTTTCCCTATCGGCTCTATATATGTATTGATACATATATTATATATTATAGACTTGATGGGAAACTATTTTCCGGTTCGTGTTTTTCTTGTTTTTCGGAGTCGTTTGATCAAGGCTTTTGGTAGAGTGACAATCTAGGGTAAAAAAAAGTGAGGTGAGACCCGTCTGTTAACAAGACATGTCATATACCAAAATGTTTGTTAATGTCTGTAGTATCCGACTCTGCCGGCATAAATTTGGAAAAGTGGTGGCGTTCCGAGAAATCCAAGATGGCGTCCAATATGGCCGCCGTTTTTGGTAGCATCAGCTTAAGTTAAATATATCAAAATGGCAGAAACATCTTCAAAGTTTCTGAAAATGTTTTGCATAAATATTGTAAAAGACACATTTGCCTTTTCAGAAATACCCCATTTGATATTATCATAGTTCATCGTCAAGGTCATTTTAAGGTCAATCGGGTAAAAATACAAGTTTGCGCACCATTTAACCTTGAAATTAAATTGTTAACATAAAACTAATAGACAATAACTATTCAAAATATACATTTAACTGAAGTGTTATGATTGGCTTACATGATAAAAAAGAAATAAAACACATTCATGTTACAACCTTGGAGATATTTGGCAATAAGTATTATACTTACCTCACCCACCAGCTTTATAATGGGAATTTTTGAATTAGATTTGGAGGAAGTTCAAAGTCTAACGTCACATGGCCTATTTATTTATTGCAAGAACGTAGATTTAATCAGATATAATTGGAATAATTGTATTCTGAGTCTATATTTTAATAGTAAGGTCCGTAACTCTGCTTGAAAATAGGTTACTGCAACGATAAGACAAATAATTTCTCACATTGTGCGGCTTGTATCAAACTATTTCTATTCGAATAAACATTATATATAAATCTACATGTACACTCCTGGTAAAATATCAACATTGATATAAACCCTTCACAAATAGAGTTGAAACCACACAGCCTTGCCAGCAAAAATTCTGAAAAGTGGTGGTGTTCCGAGAAATCTAAGATGTCGGGCAAGATGGCCACCGTTTTTTAGCATCTATGTAAGTTAAATATATCAAAATTGCAGAAACAGTTTCATAGATATTGAAAATATTTTGCATAATTATTATAGAACAGACAATGGTCTTTTAAAAGAATAACTTATTTGGTATTGCCATAGGTCATCGTCAATGTAATTTCAAGGTCAAATGCAAGTTGAAACAGCATTTCACCTTAAATTATTATAATTTATAATATGCATATCCACTGTAACTATTCAAAATACACATTTATGCACATGGTTATGGCTGCCATACATATTGAAAATGAAATAAGTATAATCGGGTGTTCTTATAAAGAAACATACCCGTTCAGACCCTGGATCGAACCCGGGTCACCAGGTTGGCAGTCATACACTCTACCATGTCGCCATAAAAGCCCGCAAGGCCGTACAAGTGATGATAAACCTACACACTTTGACATACTCCCCAGCAAGTTGAAATTCGTCCCGAATTTCTATGGGTATGAGAACGACTGGGAATCGAAGTCGGAGCTCATACAGTCACAGTCCCCCGTTAGGCGCCAAAGGTAACCGGGTGTTCTTATAAAGAAACATACCTACTCAGACCCGGGATCGAACCCGGGTCGCCAGGTTCATACACTCTACCACGTCACCATAAAAGCGCGCTTGTACACCAAGGCCGTACAAGTGATGATAAACCTACACACTGTGACATAAGCATAACAGTTTGTTTTGATTTTGTAAAATCGGCAATAGGTATTTTTCTTGCGCCACCAATGAATTAAAAGAAAACGCATCGCATATATACTTAATGCATATTAACTGTATGTATAAATACTTTGCGTCTGTTTATATTATTTAGTTTTAGAGAAAAGGGTTTGAAATACCATTAAAATCATACATTTTGTGACAATATATTACCATATTACAATTTTAGTAATGGTCAAAAGTAGGTTCGGCAATTTTTTGCTGTGAATAGATTTGACTTTTATAATTACTTTTTTTTGCAAGTAAATGTTGCTTAGATAATTCTTTATCATACTAAATAAATCAAGAATATGAGATAAAATGAATATTGGTAACATTTTATACCCAACGTTAAAATATATGTCCTTATTGATTGAGTAAAACTATTGATTTCTGAAATGAAGAAAATTTTGTTTACAATAAAACTGTTCGACCTTTGACTGACTATTGCTGTCAGTGTCAATACTTTCCTATTCCAACATGCATGTCCAGAAATTTTGTAAAATGAATTATCATTACCGTATAATATGTTACAGATGAGAATTTTTACAACATAAAAACTGATATGAAGAGTTTATATTGAAAGTGTTGCCATTACCGATGAGTTAGTAAAATATTCCCTGTGTAATATATCCCATACCTTTCGTTAAGACGTCAGCATCTGCAAGAAAACCACCGAAGCCGAGGCAGTTAGATTTTAATGCAGATACATGTTGTTTTTGTTCTCAAACTTTTGAAGACATTAAAACAGATTGAAATTGATCCAAACAAATTAATCCATTATAAGATACTTGCAAATCTAGGCAAGACAAAACAGCTGAAAACATTAGTGCAAACGAAACTGCTATGTGCTCCGTTAATTGAAGACTGGTTATCATAAAATTCGTCTAAACCCCTTAAACAGACTATTTCTCCATTTAAAGGCTTTTAGCCTGACCTCAGTTGATCACCTTGATGATCATTCAATTGAAATTACAGGGCTGAAATCCAGTATACAGCCTTTGGTTGAAATGTTTAAAGCTGAGGGTAGAGAGATTTCTCTGTTGTACATATTCTGGCATTACTACTTAAATGAAGTGTCATTACCATTAAATATGCATACTTTGTATCTTTGTATATATGGGATCTCAGTCTGTACACAAAGACCAGACTCCTCCCATTCCTGTTTTCCTCCAATCGCACTGTGTATTCCCAGTTCATGCCTTACCAGGTGCTTGAAACGTTTTCTATCAACAATCCTCATTCAAAACCTGTAACCTTTGCTACTGGGGTTGCGGCTTCTGCTGACATAAAGCTCAGTCTGTTGAGGTGCCATCAGAAGGGAAATCAGATGTTCTATGACTTTGATCCATTGCCATGGCCAAAGGTCAAAACCATGAGTTCTTCCCAATCCAAGGTCAAGGCCAAATCCAAGGTGTTTCAGATAAACGGAATGGAAACAATTGTTGGCAATTAATTCACTCAAGAAGATCCCCATTAAGCGAGTACTATCTTTTAAGAACTCACAAATTACATTAAGCTTGTTCACAGATGATTGTGTTATGATGTCGACCAAGAAATCTGATTTCCTTGAAACATTTGAAAACATCAATGGGTCCCTATGTAGAGTTCAGAGTGTTCAGCATCCAGACTATTTTGCTTTTTATGGTATAGCGATAATTCATTTGCTGCAGCCTGCTCCTTAGGCAAAGATGTCATACTATGACATGGCTTCAAGATTTTGGAACTGTATTCTCTTCCAAAGTAGTGGTGTGTCATGGCTGCATGTAGTTCACATTTGTGTACTCTAAATGGTGATATCGAGCTACTTTCAGTTTTAACTATATCCCGACATCCATAAGATAAGACGGCAACCATCACAAAAATAGCATACTGTCTTACAGCTCATTGATGAGACTAGGCTGCATATTATGTTTGACAGAAATGTTTCAAACAGTTTAAAGTCCGCCGCTGAGCAAAACCGTGGAGAGAACGTTCTGTCAGTACACCTGTTGTAATGCAATACAACATAGCAATTGCAGACTGGAAGAAGCTACTAACCAACAGCAGAAGCAAAGCAGAGGTAATGAAACTATATACATGTACCAGGTACTTCACAGAGAACTGCCATGACCTTCTGAAAGATGGCAAGGTTGTTTACCTTTCTGATGGGATGGGTGAAATAGACCTCAAAGTCTCCTCTGGTGCAATTGAATTCCATGATGATTCTAACCAAGATGAAGCAGTCACTAGGATTTTGTTGCATATTACCTATACGAAAGAAGTGGGTTTAAGCGATGTTGTTGTAGTCCTGACATAGGTATTTTGGTCCTGGTTGCTCCTCATTTCAGAGAACTGGGCATTGCAGTTTGTTCTTTAAGACTGGCCGAAAAGCTTGTACACAGATATGGCAACATACATTCCAGTCAGTTTTATACATGCAGTTATCTTCCGAAGAGAGGTGCATTTTACTCCAAGTTTACTGCCTTACTGGATGTGACACATGCTCCTCATAGTTTGGTATCGGCAAGAAAAAGGCTTTTCAGATCATGACCAAACATGCTGATATACTCACTCATCTGTCATCTCTTGGGACAGGGCTTGTGTGGTTTCAACTCTATTTTTGTGGGGTTTATATTAACCCTTTCCCTCATATAAACGTGTTTTCACGCATTTGCAAACAGAGTAGACCTAGAATAGATGGCTCCTATAGGAGCCATCTGATCAGGGTTTGCTCTGTTTGCTAGTGGAATTTGATAGATCGGTTTCTTTACTTTCTAAAATAGCTACAATGTTCCAACTTTCGTATTTCATTACAACTATTTTGTCCTTGAATATTCAGTAGGTATTGAAGTGTGGAATAAATATAGAACAGGGAAATGATTAATGTTTATATTTTACCAGGAGTGTACATGTAGGTTTATTCTTAATGTGTATTCATATTTTGATGTAAGCTGCATCCTATGAGAAATTACTTCAAAACATGTGTCTAATTGTAGCAGTAACCTATTTTCAAGCAGAGTTACGGACCTTACACAATTACCTTGACGATGACCTATGATAATACCAAATAAGTTATTTTTCAAAAGACCATTTTCTCTTCTATAATAATTATGCAAAAGATTTTCAATATCTATGAAACCGTTTCTGCAATTTTGATCTATTTAACTTACATAGATGCTAAAAACTGGTGGCCATCTTGGCCGATATCTTAGATTTCTCGGAACACCACCACTTTTCAAAATTTATGCTGGCAAGGCTGTGTGGTTTTAACTCTATTTGTGTAGGGTTTATATCAATGTTGATATTTTACCAGGATTGTACATGTAGGTTAATATTTAATGTTTATTCAAATAGAAATATTTTGATACAAGCCGCACACTGTGAGAAATTACTTAAATACATTTGTCTAATCGTTGCAGTAACCTATTTTCAAGCAGAGTTACGGACCTTACAATTAAAATATAGACTCAGAATACAATTATTCCAATTGTATCTGATAAAATCTACCTTCTTTTGATAAATAGATAGGCCATGTGACGGAATTAGACTTTGAACTTCCTCCAAATCTAATTTAAAAATTCCCATTATAAAACTGGTGGGTGGGGTAAGTATAATACTTATTGCCAAATATTTCCAAGGTTGTAAGAGGAATGTGTTTTATTTCTTTTTTATCATTTGAACCAATCATAACACTGCATTTAAATGTATATTTTGAATAGTTATTGTCTATTAGTTTTATGTAAACAATTCAATTTCAAGGTTAAATATTCCGAAAACTTGTATTTTTACCCGATTAACCTTAAAATGACCTTGACAATGAACTATGTTAATACAAAGAGATGTATTTTCAAAAAGGCCAATGTGTCTTTTACAATATTTATGCAAAACATTTTCAGAAACTTTGAAGATGTTTCTGCCATTTTGATATATCTAACTTAAGCTGGTGCTTCCAAAAACGGCGGCCATCTTGGACGCCATCTTGGATTTCTCGGAACGCCACCGTTTTTCCAAATTTATGCCGGCAGAGTCGGATACTACAGACATTAACAAACATTTTGGTATATAACATGTCTTGTTAACAGACGGGTCTCACCTACTCTTAAAATAGAGGCCTTATCTGGCAATAGTCACTCTACCATTTATATAGTATTAAGAACATCTCTTTTGACATGAAGTTGAAGGATTTGACAATCAGACCTAACATTCTGTTGGCTTTTTTTTTTTTTTTACTTTTTCATTAGTGTGCAAGCTGAACGACATTGTTGTGTTATTTTTTATGGACGGTTACCCACCCAATGTCCAGTAGGCTAGAACGGTTTTTTTCTTTATTATAAATTTAACAGATCTATTGAAACATTACAGATTCAAATTTTGATTATTTCGGTATTCAAAATTTGTGATAAATTCAATTTAAATGTTAAGCTGATAAAAAGCGAAAAAAAATGATTTTTTTTTATATTTTGCCATAAAAGTGTTCAGGACTCAGGTATAAAACAAAATGAATATTTATGTTGTACTTTGGATAAGCTTTCCGGTAAACGCAGTGACTGGGGCAATTTATTTGAATGGTTACAGTAGATCTACTATTTACAGTAAAACCTCTCTATAACGACCACTAAAGTATGTTAATTAGTTGGTATTTAGGGCAGGTGACTGCTTAAAGCAAGGTGAAAGTAAAACAGGATGCTCCTATAGGAGCGTTCTTTTTTACTTTCATCTTGCTTGAAGCAACCACCTGCCTTTAACACAAACTACTTGATGCAATTTAGTGGCCGTTATAGAGAGGTTTTACTGTAATAGTTAACACCTTTGCAAACAGAATAGACTCATATCAGGATCTGTTTTGTTTGCTTATGGAATCATGATTCTGATCTACAGTTTCTACCATGACTTAACATTCCTTTAATTGTTCATTGGCTTTTAGGCTATACATGTTCAGTTAACCCTTTCAATTATATAAAGGCGTTTGCATACTTTTGCAAATAGAGTAGACCCGGGAGTCGTCTAATCTGAGTCACTCCGCTCTTTTTGCCAATGAAATTAGACCTGATTCTTTACTTTCTAAAATGACTTCAATGTTCCACCTTCTACATTTTATCAAACTATTTTGTCCATGAATATTTAGGATGAATTGAGATTTGAAATAAACATAGAACAGGGAAACTGTTAATGCATATGAATTCATGTCATCAACTCTTGTATAAGCATTTTTAGGTGAAGGGTTTACCTCTGCATTTTTCCAGTTAAGGCAAATGGGTGACATAGAGACACGTGGCACTCTGGATTCATCTTATACTGAAAACAACCCATTTTTCTGCATGGATTCTTGATTCCTTTCCCCCATAGAGCGGCAGCAGGTATTACTGAACACGTAAGGCGAACTTTTATTATGTTCGGTTTTACATGCACCACATTTCCCCACAAAGAGTGATCATTTGTTGTCTTACGCCCCTTTTGCCATGATTTACAAACGGGTTTCATACGGGTAGCGAGGGTTTGAAAAATTATACGCACAGCGAGGCACGAATTGTCGGACGGGGGGAAAGTGTTGGAGGGGGTTGCCCCGTGAAAAATAAGAAGTTAAGATGTCAAATGGTGGACTGTGGCATGTCTTGGACATACATTTTCATGGTACAGTAGAACCCCTCTAATGCGACCACTTAATAATCATGTGAGTCTATATAAGCAGGTGGTTGCTAAATGCAGGACAAAAGTAATGCAGAAAACTCCTAGAGGAGCTTTCTGCATTAATATTGTCATGCATTAAGCTACCACCTGCATCTATCACCCAGAATTATACCTATTTTAGGTGTCGCATTAGCGGGGTTTTACTGTAATAACTTGCAGTTAAACTGTTGTTTTTTTTCAAGAATTAGGTTTATTTTGAACAAAGTATTGTTAACACGTAGATCGATCTAGATCTAGATCTATCTTTTTTATTTGGAAGTTCAGGTCTTCAGGATGATGTTTCGGAATACAAGTAAACGTGTGCCTAATTTATTTCACTCAATGGATGCGTAATCCAACCTCGTCATCATCCATAAATTTGTAACCTACGATATTTAAAGAATCTTTCATATTATGATGTCAGGCGATCTCGTCAGGCGGTGATGAGCTATAAAGGCGAGACCCAACCTCTTAAATATTTTCAGAATCAATGTTTGTTCTTGAATTAAAGGTCTGAATTGCATTTTCATGTTGTTTATTTCATTATATTGATAATGCGGGAGCTTACAAAAACTGTGCGTATTATTAATATTTATGAGCTGAAG
>OY755235.1:86614534-86694990 GCA_963576725.1 Azorinus chamasolen | reverse complement strand
CAATTCACTAGTGCATGAAATGTCCCGAATCCACCTGGAAATAAAATTAGACAAACACATCTTTAAAAACGCTTTCTCACGTCCAGCATAAATAAGTTCTGAAGTAGGAGATCCTTCGAAAGCGGTATTCATTTTTTAAAACTCTTAACATCAAAACAAATGTTCCGAAGGACCATAAAATATAACAACACTGAGAATGAAGTATGGTGCGACCGTTTATCACCACCACACAAGCACTAAACACCTGGTGTATCAACTCATGATCAAATCAAAAAGTGTTTTCTAAAGTTTGGACAGCATATGGAAATCATTTTTATCTCGTATGTTATTAATATTGATATTGAACTGTTTATGTCTGAAATAGTATACAGTTTACGCTACATTTACCTTATAAAACAGAACAATAAAATTGAAGATTAACCATGTGATCATACCTGGTACAGATCTTATTCCCCACCACCACAACATAGGCAGACAACCGTGGTGAAACACGTGCAGCGTTGTCACTTGAGAGTTATTTTTCTTCAAAATGAAGAACACCTGGACGAATGCAGTAAAATAAGTAAGTCTATAACGAGCACAAAAGTCTGATTTTCAATTTCAAAACGATGGAGCTTTATGCGGGATAAATGTTATGCAGAAAGCCCCCCCCCCCCCAACAAAAACTCACGAACAGGAGTTCCTTCATTATTCTTATTATCCATTTAGCATTCATCTGCGTTTAAAGACCACAATGGTCTCTATAAGAGTACATGTATAAGTCATGCAGGAAACACCTCATTTAAAACACACAACCCTCCAAACAGCACCAAGACGACACGCAGCAATTGTACATGTACATGTACATAGAAGACACAAAGAGATGCAAAGACAAAACACACAAACAATAGGGGGAAGATGGAACCACCGCCTTGGAACGGTCAGTGACAAATGTCACTGGGGGTTAAACCCATTTATGGGGACCTAACCTCACTTATTCCATCCCCACCCTAAAAGACAAACAGTGTAAATAAACGCATCCCCTCTCATACTAATCTACAACAACCGCGATGGCAAATACAGTGGTAAAGTGTATGTAAAACGAAAACAAATTTAAGTGAAACAACTGTATCCACATATTGCTAGTGTACTCAATAATTGAGCTGCAAACAGAGTAACTGTAGAAAAGTTATAAAAGGTACGACAAAAACGAGTACAAATATCCGACGTCCTCCTTCCGTTTCCGGATAAATTAAATGTACGTTGGTTGGAATATACTTTCCGGTGGCAGTTTTATATAATTGTAAAACATGGTCTGCATTCCCTGGCACCTTCACTTCTCGGAGACGAAATGGATAAAAATCCAGTTACACTTCTCGCCAAAGGCCAGATTCTCAAAACGAATCTATACTACTAAAAGAACGAGCTCGATCTTTTGTCGGATTTGCCGTAAATACGGCACAACGTACATATTGGGTAATGTTGTGTTAAAGCAGTAATATCAGCAGTTTGGATACAAAGAAATTCCCCTACCTACAGAAATAATCCATCTAAAAAATAGACGGGAAAAGACCTTCCAAAGTGAGTGACGATTGGTGAATATTCCGATACGGACACAAACATATTATTTTTTGTTTGAGTATTTTTTTTACAAAACACTTGACGGTTTGTGACTGTTTATACATGCATTTGGGTGATGTTTTCACTGCCTTTTAATACAATAATCTACGTGCTCACAGTGTCCTCCCTTTCGGGTCGAACTTACTTTCGTTTAGACACATGGCACATGAAGAGTAAACACATGTGGAAAAATAGGCTGCCTGCGCAGAAAGGCTAATACACAATAACGTAGGTAATATATACAATGCAAAATATTGCGTTTTAAACAGTTATCGGCGTTTAAAAATAGTAGCAAATAAAATGACAGACGAAGAGCAAAACAGCCGATGCGTCCTCGGCCAAATCGCCCCAATGCCTAAATACGTGTGCAGTTCTGACAGACTGGCATTGTACCATTTTATTTGCATACCCAATATGCATATGTTGCCGTAATCGTTTCTTTACTGTTTTGTAATGCCGTCGATTCTATTGTTTTCCTTACAAACGTGTACTATCGAGAATGACAGACGGAGAGCAGAAGTTGCTGAAGCGCCCCTCGGCCAAATTACCCCCAGCACCTAACTGGTCATAATGTTTGTCTCTGTTTTCACAGACAGTGAGACTGGGACTGGCACAGTACCATTTTTGAACAGGCATACAATACTGTCCGTTGCTTCATTTAGACGGATTTTATTTAAAGCATTATTATAATCTGGAAATTGTGGTATAAGGGTGTACCGTTCTGAAAGAGAAATGCTTGGTGATTGAAGGCTTTTTGTTGAAACAAGATTGTTACTAGCCTACAAAATTGTATTTAAATTCATTCATTTTCACAATATCATATCAATTACATTGATAAGGAACTAAAATAGCTGAAAGACGATGTTCCCCGTACAGCTGTAACGAAAACCAGAAAGGATATTTCTTGAAATGAAATCCACATTTTTACCATCTTTACAGTTATGCCCAGATGCTCCATATTTTTTAGGTATTGATTACAATAATTTATTTCATCACAAACCAAACATATCGGATTTAGTTGTTACTGTTTAACAAGTAGTATTTTGAGAAATCATTACAGCTAAATTAATAAACCGTTGCTTAAATGGCACTTAAATTAGTGCTCTTAATGTTTTTTGTAGTAAACATTTATTTGGTTTAACATGGCGTCAGTAGTATTTAGCTTACTTACAGTCAAAACCAGTGCTATGAGAAACAAAGTAATTGTCATTTAGGGACTGCAACTGCTTGACCAATGAGGCCTTTTTTATTTTAAATGTTATATTTGTGTTATATACAATACATTTAAATTCAAAAGCATCTTGGTATAAGCAGCACTTAGGCGGGTCTTTTTCTGTGCCATTATAACACTATTTACTATGGTGTAAAGCATTATATAAGATAAAGTGTTTACCCTTACATAAACTATGCTTTTCCGATGATTTGTCCTGTAAACCAAACACATTTTAACATAAAACTTAGGTCACACTATAATTAATAGCGATATTAGAAAGGCATTATAGTGAGTGTACCTTGCCATTCATTAGAATGTACCAAACAGTTTGCCCGCGCCTGCGCGGGCTCTTTTCTAGTGTAGACCAAAGAAAGGAGTAAGCTCGATCTTTATGTCATTTTAGGATTCAGTCAATGATGTTCCACACAGAGATTAGGATGCTGACTAATTACTAATATACATTATATGCATAGTCCTCAACGTCAGAACTTTTTTAAGTTTGAAAAGACAAGGGTGTGTCATTTCTATGTGGCTTTTTCTGCTTGACTTTACTACTTTTTCATTCATAAATGAAAAAAACATAAAACAAAAAAATCGGAACTAGCGCCAAAGGAATTGAACATAGAATCGTCATCAAAAAAGCTTATCAATGTTGTGTATGTAAATGACAAACTGCTAAACTTAGATGATCGACATTCCGAATTGAGTCATCTTTCAAGAAATCCAACTATTTGCACTTACCGTGTCAAAAAGTTCTATGAATTTTGCAATGAAGAAATACCATAGAGCTCCTGCCATCTGAAAATATTGAAAATGCCGTTTAGTAAGGGATGCGATATTGTCCCGATTCTGTACCATGATTATACATATTGTGAATACAATAAACCCCTATCACAACTGCCGCTCGGAATAATGTAAGTCTTAGTATCCTAATATACTCCGAAAGTTATGTACAAATGTTTTAGAACGTATTAGTATTGGTCTGCAACTAATATGCGTCAACAATTTTACCTTCTACACGTTTCAGCTTTGCCATATATTTGTTTTATGGTTTTGTGTAAAACGTACATTGTCTCATCATCTGACACTTTCAAGTACAATGTACCAGTATAAGAGTCATGAAACATGTAAGATGTATGTTTATATAAATATAATGAGGAAGACATATTGCCAGATGGGTTTCCAGTTTGGATAATTTACAATTATTGAAAACGGGATTATTCGAAACACCACAAATACTATAATTTGAATGCCATGAAGCATGGCAGCAAAGATGCAGAAATTGTATACGTACCCTCAAGGCACCTGGAGAATATGAGTAATCTGGTATCCAGTTACAGCTGAGAGAAAACCCAGTTTCAAAACTGCCAATAAGTAGCTGCAAAACATCAGAACTATGTACTTAAATATTCGCAAACTAGTGAAGTTAAATCTTTACTGCCATTTTACGTCTTGCAAACATAGAGGACCCGTGTCAGGGTTTGTTCTGTTTGAACAATATGGTAGATTTGATTTTATGATGTCTGTCATGACAAAAGTTCGCTATTTTAAATGATAAAAAATATTTTCTGAAAGTGGGAGATCCCACAAAAGCAAAAGTAGCAAAACGAAAAGAGAAAATTGTAGACTCGGTTGTATTGAGTATGTTCATGAGAAGTAATTTCTTTCTCTTGCAGGAATTGCTCTACATTCAATGTGTTTCCTCATACCTTTACATCGTACTTTGCACTCCATGGTGGCTTCGGTACTCACCCACATATTGTGTAGCTACGCTTCCCTCTTTGCTTGCGCGATGACAGGCCGAGGGTAGTACTCTATGATGGTATACTCTTAAACTTGGATACAGGAGGAGCTTACCAGACTCATGTATTACTTTTTCCCTGTCGTGCCCTTAACGGCTTACCTGCAGGTGCTCTGACTTCAGCAAAGTCATTGAGTACATATTTGACGGATTGTCACAGTTATTATGCTATGTTTTACATGTTGTCCTGTATTCACCGTCGTCTATGTTGTGGGTAAATCCAGCGGGGATACCTTTATTTACAATATTTGTAAAGCTAGGGTGACTTTGAGAGAAGTGTGAGGTTAGGACGTCCGTAAACCGGTTTAAACCCCCAGTGGTGTTTTTGCTGCTGACCGTGCCAAGGCGGTACTCTCTTTGTCACCCTTCCTTTTGTTTGCCTTGCGTCTTTGTGCTTGTGGTTTATTCATGTTGTGGAACGTTTGTCCCTGGTTCTTGTGTGTCTTTTGGTGTTTTCTGTGTTCATTTCGTGTGTGTGTGTGTGTGTGTGTGTGTGTGTGTGTGTGTGTGTGTGTGTGCGTTTGGGTGTGTGGTTGTGTGTGTGTGTGTGTGTGTCATGCTGTCTATCGGTGTTTTGGTGGTGGTTGCGTCTTGCATGTGGCTTTGCCTGCTTGACTTTACTCCTTTTCCATTTTAATTTCCCTTTTAAGATTTGTGCCCGTTGCGTTTTCTCTAGTGTGACTGAGCACTGTTGCACTTTCAATTACTGCTCATGAACAGACTCAATAAAACCGAGTCTGCAATTTTCTCTTTTTGTGTTGCATGTTTTGCTTTCGGGGGGTCACCACCCTTCAGAATTTATAATCTTCACAACAGCAGGTGTTAAGTGCTTGTGTGGCGGCCGTAAAACGGCACCCCGTACTTCATTCTCAGTTTTGTTATACCTTCTGATCCTTCGAGATCATGAATTTCAGTACTTCTTGTTCTGAAAATTGAATACCGCTTAAGCCGGTGCTAGGGGGCGTGAGCACTGTTGCTGTTGCACTTTCAATTACTGCTCATGAACAGACTCAATAAAACCGAGTCTGCAATTTTCTCTTTTTGTGTTGCATGTTTTGCTTTCGGGGGATCACCACCCTTCAGAATTTACCTTACTCGTGTTTCTTCTTACTTTTTACTCATTCAATGTTTCCCTTCATATCCTTAGTCTTCTTTATTTTTGTCGTAACCTCTGGTATGTTTTTATTCTTTTACACATTTTTTCCCTCTTCTGCTATTAGTAACATTTTTCATAATGGACCTAAAATCGTTATATCTCCTTTAAAGCAATCTATCCTTCGTTATAGTAAAGTCCATCTAAATTCACATTATTTGAACAAAAGACATAGGGTGTATCCAATAATTACTAAGTGCAATAGTAAGAGGTGTATGTGTTGCAATTTCATTTCTACTAGATCAACAATTAAATCTCTTGTTAATGGTTGAGTGTTTAGTGTGAATATTAATTCTGATTTAGACTGAAACTCATCTAATATTATATATGCTCTTACATGAAATGCGCCACGTTGTGGCATTCACTATGTAGGTCAGACAGGACGTACTTTAAAAACTAGGTTTCGTGAACACAGTTACCATTGCCGGATCAAAAAGGTACGCAATTTTCTTTACCAGCATTTTCGTCATACAGGACATTCTTTCAAATATGTTTCGGTTCAACCAGTAGAACAAATTTAATATGATTCTAAAACTACTAGTAGTTTAAAATATAAAGCTCGTTTTATCACAGAGCCAGACTGGATAAAAAGTTACAAACACCTTTTCCTTTAGGCCTTAATGATAACATTTTTCAAAGCGGCAACATTTCTAAAGATCCAAGCATCGATATTTTCTCTATATTTTATATTCGAAAATGTAAAAGTAGATCACATGGCAGACGTAGAAATTGTAATATTAAGCGTAAATTACGTCGTAATATGTCTATTCATTATTTACATACCATTCTAAAACAAACTGGTAAACATTCTATGTTATCTTGTTTATCGTCTTTACCTATTTCCTGTCTCAAGTCCATAGACGAAGAGACTGATAAATTCTATATGCGTACAGATCCGTTAATTAATACTGTCTCACTTATACAAAGTTACACAAAGCATGTTCTTCGTCCACATATTGATAAAGAATCTGAAGATAAAAGACATTTTCTGAAACTTCAGTTCCTAAATAAAGGTATCGATTGTATTGATATTCAAAGTATATTTCGTGATAAGAATGTAATCGATACTATTCCCAAATATTTCATCAACTCTGAATCACCTATCATCTGTTATAAATATAATAAACCTATTAGAAATGTTATTTTTAACTACAATAAAATTGTCTCTGACTTAAATATTGATGTTAATACCCAGTTTCTTGAGGTTGTAGCAATTCTAGCTTTTGCCATAAACCAGTTGGTCATGTCATTACTGGTTATTTTGATATCATTAAGGATCAACGTCTCAGGACCCTCCTAACTAAAGGCCCTAAATTTAGATTACATTCCCTTATTGATTTTGACGCTTGTCGAACTCATATTGCGGAAGCTATTCAATAATTCTGCATCAAATGGTGTCGACGAGAACATGCTGATGTTAATGCCCTTTCGGATTGGAAGAAATGTATTTTTGACAGTTTCTTTCCTTCTAAAATAGAAATATGATTTTTGTAGCTTTTCTGCGATGATGTACTTTTGGCTGAAACACATCAATCTGGTTGCAAACTGCCAACAAACACCCGTTTACCCGATTCTGACATGTAACGGGTATATGTTAAACCGTTATCCTGCTTCGAGCTAATTTGCAAACAGTTTGGATCCTGATACGCCGAGAAACTCAACGTCTCACGTGAGAACTAAAACTCTGTCTCTATGCTCTGGTTCCATATTTATGAAGAAATTGAATCGTTCTTTAAATTGGGATAGATCAATTTTAAAAAGGAATGTCCAGCAAACTAAATGCTAATTGAGATTCGGGGTGTAGGTGGCGTTGTACCTCAAGTGCTACAAATGCAGAGTACAGGACCATGCTGAAGTTGTAGAATACAATCACGGGTTTGATATTTAAAGGTGGGCGATGTGCCATCCATTTCGGTCCAATGTAGACAAACATCAGGTATGCTGCAATTAACAATGATCCCACCACAGGACTCTGTATCAGGGGCCAGTCTTTCATGCGGGGATCTGAAATATAGACAAGAGAACCAGCATCGCATTGAACCGCTTCTCGAGTACCATTAATACAGATATTAACTTTTTCTCACCCGAAATCAAAGGAAACTGACTCACAGGGTTCACTGCAATATGCGAATATGTGATTACATTGCAAACAGTTTGGATCCAGAAGAAACGCCGGGTTACTCGGGATGTCATAAGGATCGAAACTGTTTGACACCCAACTTACATTGTAGAGAAGAACTTAAAGCGTTATCATTTCTGTATCTGTCTGTGGCACGAACCTCTATACATACTAGTTTATGTTTGCACATACTTGCAATTTGAGAGATATTATAGTCATACCCACACAAACCATGTCTGATAGTGGTTTAGATCAAGGGCGTGTATCTTTGGATCTACTAATATTAAATTGCCCGTGACCACAATTGGTGCAGATATTATTTCTGACATATTGTGTTTGAATACGATAAACATTATTGAAGAGATATGTTCCTTGTTCTTTGAGACATTCATGAAAATAATATGTGCTGCCCTCCTCGTCTTTGAATTCCATGATATGACAGCTGTCCCATTGTAGCAACGCACTGCAACTTTATATAAATGAAAGTGACCAGTGATATAAATCAACACATATAAAACTAACAACACTAGCCTTTATTGTATCATACACTTATGACATATAACAATAGCAGTACTAGCCTTTATTGTAGCATACATTTATAACATATAACATTTATTGTATTATAACACTTACAACATATAACACTAACAGTAATAACCCTTTTTGTATCATAAGATTTATAACATAACACTAACACTGTTCGCCTTTATTGTATTATAACATTTATAACATATTGCACTAACAGTAATATATTATGTTTCATTATTATATTTATAACATATAACACTAACAGTAATAACCTATTTTGTATTATAAGACTAATAACATAACACTGACACTGTTCGCCTTTATTGTATTATAAGACTTATAACACTAAGAGTAATAGCCTATTTTTATTATAAGACAAACTTATAACACTTACAATGCCCGCCTTTATTGTATTGTTTTATAATATTTATAACATATATAACACTTACAGTGCTTGCGTTTGTTGTATCATAACAATTAGCATTAACCCAATTTATTATAACATTCATTTCATATAATACTAACAGTGATTGCCTTTATTTGATATACTTATGATAATCATGTCATAGTTACGATGCTTATTTTAAAATCACGGATATCAGCTAGGTAGTATAACCGATACAGAATGAGAACCACAATTGATAACAGAGAACACAACAAAACAGATTGGGAACCAACGCTAATTCAAAAGCACAAACAAAAAACAGGATGGGAACCACAACTCATAAAAGAGAAGTAAACAAAACTTTGTAATATAAGCTATATCATGGGGAATGGGAAAAAATATCTAAAAGAGATGGGTGGTCAACAATTACATCATTTGTTTATAAATAAATCCATTGGGATTGATTACAAAGTTGGAGAAACAATCGACGAATGAACCATAAATATTAGCAAGTAGGAGTGACCTGTCGTTTTTATTTATAGATTTGGTTTTTTCCAAATATTCCATTCCATACAAAAGGGGTTTGCTTAAATTGACGAGCGAATTTCTCGTGAAGCTCGTGCAGTTGGTTAGACTCGAAGTCCGATTGCCTATACAAAAAATGTACATTGTAATGGTTGAATTAAATGGTATAAGTTGAAATAGTCGCTAAAATGCTGAGCTATAGTGGTATTATCCCAATCTACGGGTCATCTATAAATAAAAACGACATGTCCTATATATGCATTGGAAACAACACGCTCGTGTCATTTGTTGACACTCATGACACTCATGACATTGTTCACACCGTTCCATCTATGCCAGTTGTACTAACCTGTTAATTAACATGTGCACCTGATTATTCTTTTAGAAAATACTTCTATACTATTTACAATCGGTATATTCTTTTAATAAACATAGATTGTGTGAGTTTTTATCAAAATTTCATCGAGTATTCCATAGGTCGGACACTTTGTCGTAATAAGGTCACCTACTAGTTACTAATCAAACACTCTCGTAAATTAATATCTACTAAAACTAAATACGGTTTGAAGAAGAACTGTCCAATGCGCAGTCTTTTCCACCTTCATTTGTATTAAGCAATTATAAAAGCCGAAATTAATTCATTTAAGTATATGTTTCAAAACATTGACAGCTTTTATCGATCACGTTACTATAACATGGTACATTAAATTGAAACATATCCTCTGATTGGACAAATATATATAATGACCATATGATCATATGAAATATATACGACTGACGGAGGACATAACCCATGGTTGACCCTTTCCTTCATAAATGTTTGTTTAATTAACCCATTTACGCCTAGTGGATTCTTCCATATTTATAAACTGGATTAATCGATTATTGACCCAAGGATTCAAGGGACGCCTGACCTAAATTTTCAATTTTGTTTTGTCTTATATTGAAATTTCTATCAGCAAACAGTGTATACTCTGATCAGACGCTGCACAATGCGGCGTCTCTACACTGTTTGCCTATGTCCAATATATTGGATCGTGGGTACAAATGGGTTAAGAAATAAAGACATCAGAAATATTTATTATCTAAATTTTTATGAAGGTTTGTTTATGAAAACATGAAATTTGGAAATGACAGAAAAATGCAGAATCAGACCTTTATTATTCCAAAAGCAAACAGAGCAGATCCTGCTCAGATGGCTCTTACAGGAGCCATGTATACGATATATGTCTAATTTGCAAAGACATGAAAAGACGGTTTTATGGGGGGGAGGGTTAAATATTTTCCGTTTATGTCGTGTTCAGTTTGATAAAACATTGATTGATAAAAGTGCAATACATGTACGAACCGTACTTGACTAGTAAACCTCATTACAGCATCGTGTCCGACATGCAGAAAAAATACAAAAATGAGTAATGCAGGAAACACCACATACAGAACAAACAGCAACACAAGGAAACAGCTATAATAACTATAAAAAACATCAAGAGACGCACAAAGACAATACAAACATACAATATTAAAACCACAGCGATGGCGAAACGTTCATCAGTAACTGTGTACTTTGCCTGTAAGAATAATCTTGTAAAGCCATTTCCGTTGTAGAAACTTGGGATTCAACGAAAATGACTGTTTGAAAACATGGCATGCTACTTCCCTTGAATATATTTATGGTTTATGCATCGATAGTACAACAATGTTTGGGAAAGTTATACGCTGATTAATGTAAACCGTCAGTTGTAAACTATGGTATACGGCGTGTTATATTGAGAAATAAATATGCACTTGCAAGAAACAGCATTGTTATTTTTAAAGAATGTTCTATATCAAAAGGATTACCCTTTGGGAAAGCTACACCTCCCGTTCTTTTCAGTCATGCCGTTATGTCACTACTTTCGACTTTTGTGTGATATACGTGATGAAGAAAAGAGGATTCGGCTGTGCAAGGGTCAAACATAGCGGTCGTTTGTTTGTGAAATACCGTGGATAACTTATCATATTTACTATAGAGATATAAACACCCCCTTTTAGAAGGTAAAAAAGATACACTATAATGCAAGTGGGCATCTCAAATTTCTGTGCATCTCGCATGAACTGTAGCAAAAGAAAAAAGGCTTCTGTACAACACACTATAAGAAATTTACCCATTTCTTCATCGATACTTCGATAAAACACCAACACCATATCCATGTAATAAGCCATTTGCTCACATAATGATTAATCTGCTCCGACGGGCTCGTGTATATATATATATATATATATGTGTGTGTGTGTGTGTATATCGATGAGGGCACTTCAAAAAGTTCTCGGCCTCGCTAGAATTACGTCAAATAGGGGAAATCACTCATACATTTTTTTAAACTTCATTGCACTTAGCCAATCGATATTCAAGCTTTGCAGTCCCTTCTTTGAAGATGGTTGCATCTTGAGTTTCAAGATTCACTGAAACAGCTTGCATGACTTCATCACCGCTTTGAAAGTGGCGACTTCAGTTTGGAGACCGGTAGAAGTCAAGACGGTGCTGGAGTAAATGGCATGGGCAACATTAAGAAGCCACATATTTCAGTTTCTGCTACTGCCACTTTGTGGACTGGATTGTTGTTATACAGCAACAAGATGCCAAATCGAACCTTTCTTCTTCATTTTGTTTTGAGTGCTTCTTTCAGTTGTCACAAGTCTGGTGCATAATAGGCGCCTTAATTGTTTGGCATTTTTGCAAGAGGTAAATGGTGAACACTCTCTTACAGTAGCAGAAAACAGACGCCATCATCTTGCCAACAGATGAAACTGGCTTGGACGTTTTGGTACGAGGAGACCTAAGAATGTTCCTTGAGAATGCATGTCTCATCCAAGGTCACACATCTCTTAAAGAATGTGGCTGGGTTAGCCTAAAAACGGTCTAAGACTTTTCAACTTTTAGTCCGGATTCTGGTAAACCATTTTGCAGACAATGTGCACTTCCCCCAGCATATTGGTGAAGTAGCATGAACTTAGTTAGTACTGGTACCCATAGAGTATGTCAATATGTTGGACTGTATGTAACACGTCTATTACTGATCACCATGCAGTGAATTGTCTTAACCTAATAGTGTTCGCAGATTTTGGGGGCCACAATCTGGCCTCGCATGAAATCAGCAATATACAGTAAACATCCTCTAAATCGGACGTTCAATTTATTATAAATATCGGTTTTAGAATCAGGTGGCAGGAGCTCATAGAGGAGCTTTCTGTATGGTTTACAGTCTGCATTAAGTTATCCCTGCCTACTCAGAAGGGTACTCAACAAGTATTTTCACAGTGATGGATTTCCTTGATGGTCATACCTTTTATATGAAGATAAACAGCTCTGCGTGGGAATTGTCCATTTTTCAGATTATTACCACTCTATCAGATTCGAAATCGTGTTATCTACAGATGTGCTTCCTTTGTGTAACGTCTGTTTCTGCCAATTATGAGATAATTTAACGCCCGGGGGAGAAAGAGAGGATATGGAGAAATCCTGGTGCGATGCCCTCCTCTTATTGTCTACAGATATTGTCTTCTTCTTTTAGATGCCCAGTGTAAAGCACAGTTACACTCGGTGTATTGTTTCGTCCCACGGAATCGGGTTCAATAGACAAAGTTATGACATTTTATTAATAGCTGTTGGCCAACTAATATCAGTAATATCGACTTTTTCTAGATCAGCCCAAGAACTTTTTGAAGGGCCCTCGTATATATAAATGTAAAGCGAGAGCGAATGCTCTGCACACCGTGTTACGATACCTAGGATACACATTTCCGATTTAGGAAGTCGGTTCAAAACAATTTAGTAAAATTAAAATTGTCGCTGGCTGGTTTTTAGGATGTTGTCAACAACCGGATTGAAATTTCATTCAGCAAACAATACGCAAGTTGCAGATGTGAGTGAACTACATTATGGTGGCGTATTTCTGACACTACATACTACCTAGCTTTCGCGAAAAAAAATCAAAATAATATTGAACGCTCGTGACCTGGAACCAGTCATTCGAAACATCGTACAACAAACATTTACCGTACGTCTATTTTAAGACAATTACTACTACATGTATTTACATTGTCAAAGGTATTTCACATTCTATCGTGCAAAAAATTAGGCTAACTTCGTACAAAAGAACCTATATTTTCAAAACAAAAATGTTCTCGGCTGATATTAGAAGTTTCCATCGATAACGCGGGATTTAAAACCATGTGCAAAGAAACCTGGGATCTAGTTTGAAACCACATAATTTTAGACGAGAACCTTTGTGTAAAATGTGCAATAGGCCACCGAGAACAACTATGATATAGGCTGAAATTCTAGCTTTCCGTCGAGAATTCTAGGTTCTCTCCCGAGAAGTCCTATATGGTACAATACGTATCTATAAATTCTATATGGCACAACACATATCTATAGATCCTAGATGCCCTCAATGAATTAATACGCATCTAAAACAATCAATTAAACCGTATAATACACATATATAAGTCCTAGCATACACATCGATCAGCTCTATATGATACAATACGCATCTATAAATCCTGTATAGTACAATACAAATATATAACCCCTAGATGGTGCAATACGCATCTATAAGACCGAGATGGTACAATAGAGGGTTAATACACGTTTTTTCGGGCAATAACATCTGCAGTGTCCCGAGGGACTGTTGTTGGGCCGAGCCCGAAGGGCGAGGGCAACACCATTCCCGAGGGACACTGCAGATGTTATTGCCCGAAAACAAACGTGTATTAACGCTATTCTTGCACAAACCCCATTGTCTGATTTCCTGCATCAATTTAATTCTTCCAATTACAAGCAAAACTACCGTAGCAAAACTATACACATCTTGGACACTTCGTTCGATTTATGCTGTTTCCGGGCCACTTTTTTCTTTCTGACGTCAATTCATGATTGTATCAAATACCGTTTACACAGAATTTAATTCAATATGTATATCATTAAAAACAGTTCATTAACGGTGCACCTGAAACAGTCGCACCGTTCATCTAGCTTAGGCCAAAACGCTACAGCATTCGCGTTCATTGTTTACCTTATGCCCCGAATAGGTATAATTAAAACCGGTCAACAACAGCGCGTGAGCACGAGAATCACCTTGTTAATACATGGTCTAGCGGGACTACAACAGCACGTTTTGTGCAAGAATACTCATCTATAAGTCCTGAATGGTGCACTACGTATCTATAAATCCTAGATGTTGTAGATGAATCAATATGCATCTATAAATCCTAGATCGTACAATAAACATCTGTATGTCGTAGCATACACATATGTAAGCTCTAGATTGTACAATACGGATCTAAATGTCCTAGATGGTACAATGCACATTTACAAGTACTGCATGGCACACTACTCATCTAAATGTCATAGATGGTACACTGCACATTTACAAGTACTGCATGGCACACTACTCATCTAAATGTCCTAGATAGTATAATACGCATTCATAAGTCCTAGATGGTACAATACGAACATTAAACAACCAACCAACGTACACATGTCAAGCCTTTAATCATCTTTGCCTCGTTGTGTAGTGTTCCTTGCTGTACAACAAATATTGATAAAACTTACGTGTGCGCGTGCGTTCGTGCTTGTATGCCTTTATGCGAACCACTTGTTTTCTGTCGTTATTTTGGTAGTGGTTGCATGTTGTATGTTGCTTGTCCTGCTGGACTTTACTATTTTTCATTTATAGAATATGCTGTTTAACATTATTAGCACGTTAACTTAAAAGTGTGCTAAATGTCCGTAAACGCAACATATATAACAATAAAACGTAAAGTTCAATCAAACTAATAGAGCGTTTATGTTGTCCGTTTTCATGCGGTCATGTGTCTACGATTTCAAGTCGGCTAAAGATGTTCCGGTGTAGTGGTCGACTTGCTGACCTGTCAATTCAGCTTTATGCCCGGGTGGCATCAGAACGTGCACATTGTAGCAAGCAGTCCCCAAGCCCAGCAGGACAGCAGTATTGACTGCAAGATGGACCTATGGACGGCGCGACATGACTATTAAGTCGCTAATTAACCAGGGCATTAGCGCTATGCGGTCATTTCAGACGTTGCTCCATCGCAGAGCGCAATCCATCGTCAACCAGAATGGATGGAGGCCGATGATGAGTGCTATGCGGTCCTTTCGGGGGTTAGTTCTGACCCCTCGGCACCGACAGAATCGAGAACAATGGGCAAGACATACCGGTGTATGACTCCTGCTGAGTTTGCTAATGACCTGTTCACGGACGAGAGTAGATTTAATTTATGTCACAATGATGAGAGTGTCCACGCTTTTATCCCAGTTGAAAGATTAACCCTTTACTCCATGAATATTCAAATAATTACACCATGAATATTAATTAGATAATTGTTATACCAGAATATGGATACAGGAATTTTAGGCCATGGCAGAAACTGAGGAATCACTATATCTATATTATGTCATCAGTTTCAATGTGTTTAATTAAGAAAGTTGAATACCGCTCAAGTCCGTTTAAGGGGCGTGAGCAGTGTTGCACTTTTAATAACTGCTCATGTTAACACTCTATAAAACCGCCTCTGCTTTTCACATTGTTACTTGTGCTGTCGAAGGGTATCCTACTTTCAGATTTTATATACATGTATTGACACAAGGTTATGGACGCTATATTTTTTCTTGTTTGATTTTGAAATTTGTCAAATTTGGCCCGATGAATATTCATGTAAGAGATAAAAACTGTAAGAATATTAATCAGCTGAATATTTGTAATGACACTACCAACCAATGGAGGTTTTGCCATGACACTAACGTGTCGGCAAACAAAGTTGTCCATAGTCAAAGGGAGTACGTCTGATATTAGTCAACTCTGTGTACAAAAGGCGTCAGACTATGGAAGGAAATTTCCGCCAAAAGTCTCTTGATGTAAATGACATTCTTATTTATGTTTCTTCATAGTTCTATATACTAACATGCAATTGCATGTCTGGGAATTGCAAATAACTTGATGTAAACGGCATGCACTATGTTCCTATATATGTTTTGTCATAGTTGTATATTACTAAGTGCAGTTGTATGTATGCTACTTGCACGTCTATTGATGTAAACGCCGTACATTATGGTCATATGCATATTCCTTCTTAGTTGTATATTCTTAATTAAAATTCTATGTATGATACTTGCAAGTCTATTAATCTGAATGAAAACTCTGAACTTGACCAATTTCAAAACATCGACGGATATAACATAATGCATAATCCCCGATTGAAGTAATGCCTTGCACGGTAGACGAATGAGACATATCATTAGGATGCATATGTGTGTACCTTTTAACGCTAGGTGTCACCAAAGAAAGTTTAGAATTAAGGACTGCTCCTCTTCGTTAGGTAGGATTATTCCATAGCAACATACACTTCCGTCGCAGGCGCGGGCGTGATAGAAATGTATGTCTGCATATTCACCGTGTAATATTTCCCATTCAAACGATGGAGGGTGGAACATTGTAGCCATTTTCGAATGTAAAAACAAAACAGATCTGTAAATGACCATTAGCAAACTGAGTAGACCCTGACTAGATGGCTCCTATAGGAGTTATCTGATCTGGATCTACTGTTTACAAACGCGGGAAAACATGTTAACCATTATCTTGCTAAATTTTAAAATACACTTCTCTTTCTGCCCTGTTGTATATTTACATATATCTTCACTGTGTACAAGTATTTCGTTGTGAAATCACTGCTGTGGAGTGCACTGGTTGCGCAATCAACTTGTAAATAGTGCAGACCCTGATGAGACAGCTCCTGCATGAGCTGTCTCATCTGGGTCTTCACTATTTACAGGTAGGTATATTGACGTTAATAGCAAGCGAAGGGTTAATATGAACGAACAATTTAAATTTTAGCCACTTGCAAATGTTATACCGCCTGTAGCAATATAGAGTGGCATCCTGTTGCATTACGTTTTTGGTACTTAACCCTTACTCCATAACTATACCTTTCTACGATTTTGCGAATAGAGTAGACCCAGATCAGACGGCTCACATCAGGGTCTGCTCTGTTTGCTTATACTATGATATATATCTAATTCGACAGTATCTGCCTGAGCCAAAATATCATGTATTCATGTACCATTCTAAAAATAAATTAATTCTTATTCATGATGTATTTATTTCCTACATGAATGTTCATGGAGTAAATGTATAATTAAGCAGATGTTGCAGCATATTTCTATTTATAGCTAAATAGTATATGATTTTATTTGTGAAAGGAAAGAAATCGACATATGGTCTACAAGTACGGTAAGTGATTTCCGTCGAATTGAATACTCGTTAACGTCGTTCAATAGAATAATCAAAGCGTTGTAGACGCTGCAGTATTTCTTTGCATAGCATCAATCTGATACCGAATAAGTTCGCTTTGGCATGGAATTGCGTATCTATAAGGGAATTGATTAACACACTTTCCAGTTGATGATACAGCTGCAGCTGACACTTCAGCCGTTTCCCACTATGCTTACAAGTACGAAATTGCTGCAAGAGTGCAGCAAAGGAATTGTGCACGGCCTGAAACACATGAGAGGTTTCATGTTGGTAGCTATTGTTTAGGTAATATACTTTTTGAGTCTTGGACCGGACAAAAAGGTCGTATGAAATCTCTATGATGTGACTTGTCAATGATTGATTGATTTATTTCGATTTAACGTCGCTTTTAACAGCAATTCAGTCATATCGCGACGTCCAGCTAATTACTGGTGGAGGAAGACCCCAGATACCCTTTATACACTTTTTTTCATGTACAAATCAGCAATTGGGTAGAACCACCGACCTTCCGCAAGCCAGCTGGAAGGCTTTCCCACTTGAAATTTTTGGACTGGCCCAGACCGGGCTCGAACTCACAGCGGTGAGGATATGAGTGATTGTTAGTCACAGTGACCGTAACCACTCGGCCACGACTTGTCAATGAAATCATGTTAAAGCGGCGATTTTACTGAGTGGTGAAAACATATGGGTGGGTTGAAGCTTGGAGCAATAACTTTTTGCAAATAAGTGGCTTACAAACTTGTATTTGGGGTACTGAATATCTGAATTTGAGATGATATACAAGAAATTGTTTTTAACCAAGTAGACAATGAATAATGTTGAAATACAGTGTTTCAAAACTATGCAAAAGCTGTGGTGACAATTAGAATGTTACTTAGGCTAGTTGAAATTTGGCATTAGGAGTGATATAATGATTATAGAATTGTTTGTAGTACGTACATAAGATATGATACATGATCTGTATATTATATGGAGTTGTGTTCTATTTTCGTCAAACATAACATAACTATCATTATAAAGGATCACACTTTTTGGCAAGTCTACTGATCATTAGAACAATATATATACATGTACAGTATAACCTGGCTTTTCCGACACCTGGTTAATAAAAAAAAACCTGCTTTATTCGACAATGATGTTCGGTTCAAAATGTTGAATATCATACTGTTGAACCTCGATAACTTGAAGTCGCTGAACTTACCCTTACTTGCGAGTTAAAATGTGGCTATGCCACGTGTTAACTTTGAAATAAGAGTAAGTTCGACTTAAGCGAGTTCAAGCTATCTGAACTCAACTAAAGGAATACTGTTCAGCTGGACTTTTAAAAGCGATATCTGCTGTAACTGACACAGTGCGCAATCCGTCATCCACAGTTGGTATTGAAGGATGTGGGATAAGGCAGGTTACACTGTATAAGGAAAAACAAAATATAAACTAATTAACAACATGGCAATTAACATGTGATTGCATATAAGCATGACTCATGAATAAAACTTGGAGCAGAATTTGTTAGGGGGGGGGGGGTTAAAAAAATATTATAGGAAGGGAACATGACTGATGTTAAAGTTAGGAGTTATTCATGGACAGATTTAACTGTTTTTGCATTTACTTTATCACTGAAATAGGATATAGTGAGTTTTGCATCGTAGTGCAAATAGAACTGAGTCTGTGAATACATGCATATTCATGTAACATGCTTATATCAAGTGTACAGGTGCAGATATATAACCATTAAGAACAATTTTTTTAATAGTATGGTATGAAACACAGGGGTCTGGACCGTTTCATGGGGGTCTACATGTACTATATAATAACAAGGGTTCCAACTAGCAGAACGGACATCCGTGTACCACAAGTACAAATATGAATGTAACTCTTGCAATTTCAATGATAATTTTGTAATGCTTTCGGCTATTGAAAGGCAATAATTATATTTTACTATCAAATAAATATAATCTTCTCACGATAACTTACGCGCAATTATCAATCCAACAACGATTTCTCAAATTTTCACTTGTTTTATGGGCCATTGACAAACGTTCGTTCACTCCGGGCTCCCTTGTCTGCGCTCGACATTAAAAGGTGTAGTTCTAGGACTGGTCGGCCCGGTGTAAGGATAATGTGACTGGGTGGGATGCCCTTGCCATGTGCCCGCGGCAGGGATATGTCAGTGAGGCAGCACTATAACTTGTCTCATGCGGATGCCGTCTGCAAATAACTGAAATACTGTTGGTCGGACGTTAAACCCAACTCACTCACTCACTCACTCACTCGTTCACCCCGGTTTCACTATATCACAGCCATAACCTGGCGATTTTCAGTTCAAAAGATGGCGTGGTTCAATAAAACAACCCAACTATATCACCAATCTCCATTTGTTTTGTCCTCTAAATGAGTAAGCAACTAGCAACAGCGGCCTTTTCGTCTGCCGGTATGTTTCTATTTTGGATGCTGCCATTTTGCAACAAATTTGAATGGAGCCATTTCATCGGATGACCGAAGGAAAAGTTGGGAAATCCGTGACCTCACGTACAATGGCTCCTTCCTCGACGATTTGAAGTAAACTGACAAAACTCGCTAATTTTACATCATTCTTTTGATGCTGGGGACTAAAAATTGGAGGTGGGTGATAGAATTGATTCGTTTTATTGAACAACGCCATTTTTTAAACTGCGAATTGCCAGGTTATTGCTGTGATATAGTGAAACCGGGGTGAACGAACGTTTGTCAATGACCCAAAAAACACGTGAGATTTTGAGAAAATCATTGTTGGATTGATACTTGTTCATAACTTACCGTTATAAGATTATATTTATTTGATAGAAAAATATATTGGCTTTCAATAGCCGAAAGACTTACGAAATTATCATTTAAATTGAAAGAGTTACAGTCATATTTGTACTCGTGGTACACGGATATCCGTTCTGCTAGTTGGAACCCTTGTTATTATATAGTACATATAGACCCCAATGAAGCGGTCCAGTCCCCTATGGTATGAAATGAAAGAAGGTGCACATTTGAACACTTTTTTATATAAATAAGCAAACCCCTGTGATGTGACTACTTAATGAAATCGTGTTGAAGCAATCATTCCATTGAGTGGTCAAAACATGTGGTTTGGTTGAAGCAGGAAGCAAAAACTTCAGTGAAAAAATACAGGCAAATGTCTATATTTCGACATCGCTTAATTCGAACTAACCCGCTAAATTTCAATGACGTGTACTCGTTTAACATATACATTGGGAAACATGACTGTAATGTATAAATTAATAGCAGAAACGAGGGAATGTTTTAATAGCCCCGTTGCATAATACCTGTGTATGACACCAATAATACACATTATATACGTCACAGATCAATGTTATTCATTTGCTGAAACACACTGACGTAGAAACCATTATCACATTAAGTGATGTTCATAAGGCATTCAAACTTCCATACTTACAGTCTACATGAAATTATTCGAGTAGGTCGACTCAATGCCCATTAACTATTTCACTCATATTGTCCCCAAATTAAGAACAGGTTAGTATAAGATATACATTTAAATTGAAGCACATTCATGCACAATGGTGTAATATGCGAAACGGTCAACAAAACCACGAGTAAAAGGTCTCAACTAAATAACTTTACCAAAGCCAAAATGCAAACAAAAGACATAGTTTTATGTACAAAATGATTTTAAGTATAGGTTAGTGTTTGTTAGTCTGTATTTACAAAAATAAATCGGTCTAGCGGGGCGCAGCCCCGCGACCGATTTATTTTGTAAATGCTGACTAACAAATACTAACCAATTTAGTGATTGAAATATATTTTGTCCAATGGCGTTGCAGTATTTTTCAAATTCTCTGGCGATTTATTTTAGTAAATCAGCCGTTACTGGCCATTTATTTAATAAGTGTCTATTTACCGAAGTACGAGGGGTGTTCCAAAAATAATGTCACTTGCATCGGTGCTCATATAGCGGAAGTGCTTTTGTTCATTTTAATTTGCTCTGCCCTTCAAAATACTCTCCGCCAGCCAGAATACACCTTTTTAGCCGGTCAATCCATTTTTGGAAGCATTTTTCATACTCTTCAATGGGGACACCCATCAGACACTGATAAACAGCAGATCCAAGGGCATTTCTCGAATTGTATCTCCTTCCAGATAAATGATATTTAAGTTTTGGAAAGAGAAAATAGTCGCAGGGGGCCAAGTCTGGCGAATACGGAGGGTGCGGAAGGACGGTAACCTTCTCTGACTCCAAAAAGTCAGTCATAATACGTGCCTTGTGAGCGGGTGCATTATCATGCAAAAGTCGGACATACTTAAGTCCTGTTTTGGGGCGGCTACTTTTGTAGTAGTTCTTCAATTTTCTCAGAACAACGTTTTTATAGAACTTGCCTGTGACCGTTCTGCCTTTTGGCACCGGGATTTGAATAGCTGGACCCTTATTAGTGAAAAAATAGCATACAAAACCTTCTTTACCGTTCGTATTCGTTTGGCAATACTTGGGCGTCTGGCATTTTTAGTGGCCCATATTCGGTTGGAAACCTTCCGCTTTGGTTCAAAATAATACACCCAGGTTTCATCACCAGTGACTATGTTATCAAAAGCCTTTTTACTATATTTTGGGTACATTTTGAGAAGTTTTTTTGCCATTGTTACACGCGTCTTCTTTTGCTCATCCGTTAACAAATGGGGTATCCATCTTGCATTTATCTTTCTAACTTTTAGGTGTTTCTTCAAAATGGCATGAACTCTTGCTAACGACAAGTTTGTCATTCGAGCCAATTGTCTTACGGTGAATTGAGCATCAGTTTTGAGGATATTTCGGATTTTTTCTATGTTACCTTTGGTCGTAGTTGTTGCAGGACGACCTGGGCGAGCAGCATCTTTCAGTTGCTGCTGCCCAGCACTAAATTTAGCTACCCACCTACAAACAGTCCTGTGGGACATTTGGCCCTCCCCATAAATGTCACACACCTCGCGGAGAATATCTACAGCCTTTATGCCGAGTAATGACCTACCTTTTATATAGGCCCTAATTTCAAGAACATTTTCAGCTCGTTTTCCTGTCATTTTGTGTATAGTCTAACGAATAGGCTATGAAACGATGTACACTGTACCGAGGCAAGTGAACGTGTGGACGAGATATTTACCTGTGTCACGAGCCAGTGATCACTCAATCGACACGAGGTGGTTTTGTGCATGAATTGCACGATTTCCGCGAAATAAAGCACAGATGACATTATTTATGGAACACCCCTCGTAAGTGACAATTTACCCAGTAAGTCGGTCTATTTTATATTGCACCTGCGTTCAGAATCAGCTCAGGGACAGTATACAATAGCGGCTAGCGGCTGAAGCCTGTTGGAGCAAATGAAATTGACATGACGCCTCGATATTCCGGACAGTTATTTAGCAACTGATGTGAATTCAAGCTTTTGAAATGATTTTAAAAAATGGTGTGGGGGATACAAAAGACACAATGATCACAATAAATATTAAACTGATCTTTATAACGCTTGAAGGCATCATGCTGGACGTTAGCATTGAACATAAATGAAAAATAAACTAAAATTAAAATCAGTAATAATTTTTGCTGTCTCTTAACGAAAACAATGTTTTATGACACTCTCAGGGATTTGAATTACTAAACAATGTGTGAGTTGGTTGTTAAAGGGGATTTGTGAGTATTTAGCTATAATTTGGAGCCAGGCCGGTTTGAAGCAGTGTTTAACTCTTTCTCTAAGGAACATTTATAGATCTACACGAGTTGATCAATCCAGGAATATTAATAACCCATTTATTTAATAATGTAAACTTTTCAAGGGAACTTTTGCTTCAAACAAAAACTGAAGGATCAGATCTACATAATTTTATACGGAAATAGAGCGAACCCAGATTAGACGTCTGGTCTTTGTCTACTCTGTTTGCGATAAAGCAATGATATGAGGGAAAGGGTTAAGACCGGTGTTTCCTCGATCGAATATAGACAGAGTTGATAAACTACTGTTGCTGCCAATTTCACTGATAGGGACACCAAGTTCTGTCTATAGAAGTAGTCTGTTATTGGTCTACGCCGTTTGCATTTATACAAATAAACTTGGAAACGTTGGTCTACTCCGTTTGCAAATGTGTGAAACGCGTTCATATGAAGTAAAGGGTTAAACGATTTGTAGACATGTGCATTGACGAAAACGAATAAATAATCATTCTGGACAATCCAATCGAAATCACGGGAAATCTCTGCAAAGTACAATGTAATCACCCACTGGTTTTATTAGTGAAATTCTGAAGCGGTTATTGAGAACTTGAGTTGCCGTGACATCGTGTTTGGACAGTATTGGTTCATACATATTTCAATAAATCAAAATCCACCATTTTACATTTCGCTTTAATATCCACTGCTATTCTCGGAAAACTGTGGTGTTGCTATCGGAAATGTATTGCGTCTCAGGTACATACAAGCGTTAGCCGCTCTCTTAAGAAAGATGTGACGGGTGGTGACAGGTATGTACATTACATAGGGCGCGAGACATTTTGTGAACAAAACATAATTTCAATCACTAAACCAAAATCACGACAAGGGCGTATCGCCGTGACATCACGTGCACCTGTTATCTTAGCCGAGGAAAGCTTGGTGGGCAAAAAGACTGACAGCTGATATGTAAACAATAACAGAAACATTGACAGCACTTTGGAAACTCCTGTTAAAATTAATAAAAACGATTATGGTGCAATCGTTAATGATAATTACATCAATAATACGTGTAAAGCATAAACATGAACCGAAAAATGATTCTGGAAGATGAATTTACACGATACAAAAATCTTTATTTGGAGTCGGTTGTACAACAAATAACACGACAGGTCTACAATAAACTATTTGCCGACAATGTAACAAAAATAACAACAGTTTAACATGACAACCTGTGGAATTGAAAGATATAAGTTTTTCAAAGCATGGGTAATACACAGTACAAAATTATAATTAAAAAAAGTTAAATATTGGTAAAATACACAAGTATTTTTAAAACTGTATTTGATAAAGGGTCATGTCTAAAGGGTATAATTGATTAGAGTTACAAAAGTACATGTATTTCTAAAGTTGTGTCACAAAGTTCCTATCACAGGATACTATACTGCCAATCATAACACAAACGTTAATTGTTGCAAATTCATAAAAAATCATAAGTCGTGAAATTTCACTCAGAATTAAGAGTAATACACATATAATTTGACTGGGACCCTTCACTCCGTGACTATTCTTTTAAGAAATATTGATATCATGAATATTTATTAAATTATTTTTTATAATAGCATATGTACTGAGGATGTTTCGGAACTTTTACTTCTGTTGCCGGGTAATGCCATGTATACATTTTAGCCGAAATCGTAACTTAAGGTTGGTTGTCGGTGGTTTTTAACCCTGTCCCTGTTCAATATTTGGTGTGTGGAAAGAATGCCACTGGAAAAAATGCCACTTGAAAATATGCCAATGGAATATTTAAGTTATTGTGAACACTGTAGATCCAGACCATGAGGTTCAAAATGGAGCCTTATCGTTTGGATCTACAGTTTTGTCTAATTGATGAACATATCCTTAATGTAGTACAAACACACTAAAACACAAAAATTATGTCGTCAATTTACGTTGCACACAGTGTAGAGCCAGATCATGAGGTTCGCAATGGACTCTGATGCTGTTGATCTACACTGTTTGTCTATTTGATGAACATAATTATCCTAAATATATAACAAACACACTGACAGCACTTATCAACCATACAAACTTATGTTGTCTGTTTACATTGCACACAGTGTAGATCCAGACCATGAGGTTCAAAATGGAGCCTTATGGTTTGGATCTACACTGTCTATTTGATGAACATATCTTGAATGAAGTACAAACACACCAAAGCACTAAAATTATGTCGTCAATTTAAAATGCGCACAGTGCACACGGTGTAGATCCAGATCGCGAGGTTCACAAATGAGCATTATGGTTTGGATCTACACTGTTTGATGAACATATATCCTGGTCAGAGGGTTGTTTATTAGCTTATATATTGTCTGGGTCTACATTTTGCAAATGTCAGTACTTTTATTTCCCGGATTCAAAGATTTAAGAGTATATAAACTACTACTGAAAATGAATTCTGATAGCCAGTTGGAGACTATATAATTACATTATACTTACTCAGTCGAAATACTGCTAATTTACTTACTAGACCTAGGAAAATAGTAACGATCAAAGGTGCCAGATGGTCAGTAAATCTCAGCAGGAGACCATCGATCACACACTGTCTTATCAACAAAGTTATGAACTATTACGTAACAAGAATGCTTCTAATATAACAACTACCAAACAATGTGCCAATTGTCTAAAGTTATGATTTGTTAAACTGCTTCCCTAACTATGTTTTGAATAATTAGATCTATGGCTAAGCATAATTAACCCCCAATGATTTAGATATATTTAAATAGGTAGTTAATTGTGAATTATAGTTCTAAAGATAATATAGACTGATATGATCTAGATCTATTCTAAAATACTTTTACTAGATCTGCTACGGTTCTGTGCAGTAGCCAGAAAGACATTATGAACGCCATGAGACTGCATATCTGAATATCAAGATCTTATTAAAATAAAACGAGAATTAAAATTTTAAATACTGTTGATCTAAATTATTCGACATATCAGGCATGTCAAACACATAAATCTAGAATGTCTCCTATTTCAAAAAAAGGCCAGATCAAGGGGTCGGGTTTTTTTTCAAAGTTCAGCTGGAAGGTTAAAGGGCCGATAAATTCAATCTTCTTGTTCCTAGAACTTAAACATAATTGTCATTATAGTCAGAGGATAGTGTAAATGTACATAAATCAACAATTAATAACAAACACAGTCGTTAAATGATGTGTAGGCTAGCTATTGCTTTTTTAAGTAGCCTTTACATAGGGATACATAAGTTTTTATTGGTGTTTTTGCCCACCAGTTAACTGCGAATGCGCGAAATCGACGGGTTTGTTTACAAAAAGATTCGCCCTTATTATCTAGAGAAAAAATTATGTGCTTCCACCGAGGATCGAACAAACGACCTCGCATTTCCTAGTCCATCGCTATAACCCCTGCGCCACGCTGACAGCTATGCTATATTGTAATCCTTTATACACAAAACACTAGCATTTTCACTGACACTGGTACATGGCAGCACGAAGTAAATACAGATTTACTTCGTGTTGGCAGAAAAGAAAGAAATAACCCCGACATAAATACGCTGAGCAAAACATATGAATCAAAATAAATAAATTAAATGAATATATATAAATAAAAACTTGTTTCACAGTAAACAACAACATTTTTCCCTACACATTTCAAGACCGCAGAAACGCACAGCCCAGAGCACACTTCACAAACCATATCAGTATGCACGGCCCCTGGTGGGGGCCGTGCAATTATCACACTGACCACTCGCAGTGGTTGGCGTGATTACCTAATCGCTTGCATAAGGTCATCCGATGCGCGCTTCTTTATTCATTGAGTATTTTCATTCATGTTATGATCACGTGATTCCTTCATATGACTGATATTTGTATATCCGTGCGCCCTTCTTACACATTGCTTTATTTTGTGGATTTTGTTGCACATACTAAGCCGAAGCTTACATTACGAAGCATTTTAATGTCAGATATACCACGATTGGTTCCGAATGCCATGTAATTAAATACCTTTTTTATCCATCGAATGCAGGTCACTTGCAGGTCAACTTGCACTATATTGTCAGGCCCGCGACGGTATCATGAGTTAGGCTGTGGAACACGACCTTTGTATTCTATTGCTTCGCAAAGAATACAAAAAGAGTATCAGTTGTATAAAACTGTAAGCTTTATTGGAAGGCCAACTTGTAAGAGTTACATAGTGTAATGTGACATCGTGTTTCAGACCTAAGTTTGGGAAAGTATGTTACATGGCCCAACTTATTGTTCTCAGATAGGAATGATTTTAGTAGGATTGGGGGAGAACGTTCATTCCCTCTCTCCCTTCATGTTTTATGTTCTAAGTCCGATATAGACTAAACAGTGAGCGCGTTAAAAGTTATTTTACTTCTTAAAACCCCGCATGCAATTAGCTAGACGTCGCGATATGACTGAAATATAGGTCAACTTAAATTCGGAAACGGAAGGAGTCCGGACGTTGGATATCTACGAAACACCGGCAGTGACATTTCCACTTCAAGATTTCACACAATACAATTTCACGACTTCACAAGTTGTCGATTTCGCAATTTCAACTTCATGTAAAGTATTTTAGTCACGTGATACGCTTGACGTAATTAAGACAGCAGAGTGGCTCTTACCCTTGAAATCAGGATGAGATCCATAAATACACCTTTCTACGCCTTTGCAAACAGAGTAGACCTAGCTCAGACGACTCCTATATGATTTAATCTTAATTAAAATCCATGATGTCATTATTTCTAACCGTTTATTATTAGTTAAAGTTTCCCCCAATTAAGTGTCATACAAACGATTTAACATAATAAACAAATGATTGGCAATTCTCATACATGAATATTCATGGAGGAAAGGGTTAAACAATACCGATTGTGGACCATGAGCACATGCTACATGCCAAATATGAAGCTCCTCTGCCCTACAGTTCTGGAGAGGAAGATTGTAATAGTTTTCTGTCGTTTCTTTCTTCGTGGCTTTTACTCAAACGCTGTGATTTCCCGCGTTTTGATGACGTCATAACAAATGAAATGGACAAATTGAAATCATTAAATCGTGAAATTGTGAAATATCGTGAAATTTTGAAGTGAAATCGTGAAATCATAAAATCGAGAAATTGTGAAATATTGAAGAGAAATCGTGAAATTGTGAAATTGTGAAATCGTGAAATCATGAAATTTTGAAGTGAAATCGTGAAATCATGAAATTTTGAAGTGAAATCGTGAACTCGTGAAATTGTGAAATCGTGAAATGGTTAAATTTTTAAGTAAAATCGTGAAATCATGAATTGCATTGTGTGAAATCTTGAAATGTAAATGTCACCACCGGTCTTTCGTAGATATCTGTACTATTTCGTTTTTGTCGTACCCTTTATTACTTTTCTACAGTAAGTCTGTTTGCAGCTCAATCATTAAGTACACAAGCGCTAGGTAGATACAGTTTGTTTCACTTTCAAAAATGTTTTCGTTTTACATGCACTTTACCACTGTATTTGACATCGCGGTTGTTGTAGTTTAGTCGGAGGGGGGTACGTTTATTTACAGTTTGTCTTTTAGAGTTGGGATGGAATAAGTGTGATGTTGGGCGTCCCTAGACAGTGACTTTTGTCACTGACTGTTCCAAGGAGGTACTTCATCTTCCCCTAGTGTTTGTTTATTTTGTCTTTTTGCGTCTTTGTCTTTGTGCGTCTCTTTATGTTTTTGCTAGTTATGCCCATTTGCTGCGGGGGCTTTTTGTGTTGCTGTTCGGGCGGCTGTTTGTTCTGTAAGTGGTGTTTCCTGCATGACTCATATTTGTACTTGTTTTAGGCAACCTTCAAAAGAGGTATAACTATGGACCTATAAGACAGGTGGTAGCTTAATGCTGGTCAAAAGTAATACAGGAAGCTCCTTGTGAGTGTTCTCATTCTGTATTATTTTAAGCCTGCACTAAGCAAGCACCTGTATTGTAAGACTCCGTTGTTCAATAAATGAATGGCCGCTTAAGACAGGTTCAACTGGATAAGACTCTCTAAGTTGAAAATATAGAATTCTAATGCAACATTTTTGTAACACGCATTCTGATTGGTCCACGTGACAAAATTTGAAGCATATAAACCACCGATATACTGTCGGAAAAATGAATATACTGTCGGAAACCGAATCACTAGAAAATTTACTACGAAATAGTCATACGCGCATTCATAGTAAAATTGAATGAATGGGTCTGAATGAACGAAGACACTGGCTGAATGAAATGTCAAATGTTTTCAATTTGCTTGTTTTTTCAACACACTTTATGGTTGTAGTCAATGTGAGTCTGGCTATTCTACTAAAATATCTATGGCAAAGTCCGTCAAGTTGATCCTGAGTCCATTTATTTCACATGTTGATCTATTTCACTGTCCTTGAACAAACGTTTCTCTTCCTCTATTCGGCTTTGATGTGTATGTGGCACTTGCACCCTGTAAATATAAGAGTTAAGGTATATAACCATGTAGCTGTGAGATTTATATCCATGCTGAAACTATTTAAGAAGGACCTGACAACACTTAAACATTACCAACCGATTACAGACAATGATCTGAAAACACTAAAAAACTCAGGTTTCCTCTCTGCCATAAATCTCAAATCTTTCCAAAGAAAAGTGGTGTGACATAACCTTGAATTTCGCTCTTCTTGGTATACATAGAAAACCTAAGATCTCTGACAAAAGTACAATTTATGATTCATGCAGGGTTGGGGAAACATGTCCTGTAAATCTCTGAAAACATACCTGATAAAACTGCATCCGTGATCGAACCATTTCATTCAGTAACCCAAACGTTCAGTCGATTATGAAGAATCATATACACATCCAGGCATGTTGGTGAGCGTGTGCTGAACGAAATGATGAAAACAATTTCTGCTGAGGCTTGTTTCGCCAAAAGGCACTGTGTCCGAGAGACCGCAATCATGCACTAGCTGTTGGCCTATGCTGGTGTCAAAACCAGGGAAATAATGAAAAAGTCCGGTCGGTCATCAGAATGAAGCCAGTGTCCGAAGCTATAATGCCGACTCGTCCGACAATAAGAAGCGGCAGTATTCTTCAATTCTTCAAGGAATTCATAATGAGAATTCGCCCCACCCACTCTAGACCACTCGAGGGCTCGTTTCAAATTCCAAACATGCCTGTAGATTGTCGCTCCTGATAATTTCCATTTGCACGTCCACTATGCCTATCATCATTCTCATCAAATACACCAATCAGCCAAAGTATCTTGAATATGCAACCAGTTCCACATTGCAAACAATTTAAAAATAAATAATTCCGTTGTTCTTGTGCACAATTATTGTGGAATTTCGAGCAATGTCGAGGTCAAATTTGATTCATCTTTCGTAGTTTTGAAAGGGACCTACCGTCAGAAATTCAAAGGACCATGACTTAACGGTTTTCATTTGTGAAAATCAAAGCATCAAGTGAAAACACCAGTTCTTGGTATATTAAATAAAAGCACAATTGCTTGGTTCCGGGAGAACTATTTTCTATATGCGTAATGCGGAGATATGCGGTGTTTCATGACGTCATGTTATGACGACAGAGAGAAAATATCAAAGGACTTAAAGTATTGTTTGTTTTTTACCATCTGGATCTATGGTTTCATTAGAATAGGGATAACCGTTGCGTATTTGAAGATTTGCAGCAGTATATCGGTGGTTTATATGTCGCAAATAATCGTTTTACATGCTCCGCTAACGCGTCGCATGTAAAACTAAATTTGCGACATATAAACCACCGATATACTGCTGCAAATCTTCAAATACGCAACGGTTATCCCCTAAATATAGAACAGTGAGGATGATATGAGTTGCTTTACGCCCTAAATCTCCGCATGTAATAATATGTTCGTCGCGATATGAATGAAATACTGTCTTAAGCAACCCTCCGAAAGACGTATAATTGTGGCCATTTAAGGCAAGTGGTAGCTTACTGCATTACTTTTGCCCTGCATTTGGCAGACTCCTGTGTTCAATAATTATTGGTCGCTTAACGTTCTACTGCTGTTAAAACGACGTTAAATCACGATGCAAACAAGCAAAATCACTCTTTAAGTCAGAGCCCTAGTCATAGTGTTATAATTAAGCAAACAATGTTTTAGACATTACCATTATTCATAATTATTTAGACATATCGTCATTATCACAGTATAAAGGTTAATTGAACTATTAAGCATTATCCCACTGCACCATAGTTCAGCTGGACCTCTATACCAGACCCCGGATATCTCCACGTCAGTTTTTTAGTGTTAGTTGGGTGATAATCGGTCAAATTTTGTCCATTTCGTGTAGACATTATCGAAATTTACCTCCGATTGGTAAATATAATTGCAATCTACGGACGTTACTCCAACAAGGCATTTCTCACCCAGAATTATATGGTGATGCTATCTACAAACTTAGGAAAAGTCGGAGTCATATTTATTTTCATAATTTGTTTATCAAACTCATTAAAACGTTTAGGAAGAAAGGTTATGGCATTATATTGCAGCGCACTGTATGTTTTGGTTATTGACCCCCATTTACAGTCGGTGGCTTGTATGGGAATACAGTTTTAAACCCCGAAACGGGATGAGCTTACCTGACTCATGTATTGTCTTTTCTCTGTCGTGCCCTTAACGGCTTCCTGCAAAGTTATTGGGTACGTAATTGACGGATTTTTACAGTTGTTTTATGCTGCGTTTTACATTTTGTTCTGTGTTGACCGTCTTTTATGTTGTGGGGAAGTCCGGCGAGGATACCTTTATCTAAACAGTTTGATTAACAAGGATGAATTTAAGATAAGTGTGAGGTAATGACGTCCGTCAAGCGTTTTTTCAACCCCCACTAATAGTTTTGCCACTGACCATCCCAAGGCGGTGCTCTCTTTGTCACCCTTACTTTTATGTTCGTCTTTGTACTTGTGCGTTTGTTGATGTTTGAAGTGTTTATCTCTTGTACTTGTGCGTATGTTGATGTTTGAAATGTTCATCTCTTGTGCGTGCGTGCGTGCGTGTGTGCGTGCCTGCCTGCCTGCCTGCGTGTGTGCGTATGTGTTTAACTTGCTTTTTATCGATGTTTTTGTGTTGGTTGCGTCTTGTGTGTGGCTTTACATGCTCGATTTTACTACTTTTTCATATTTGCTTATAAAAAGCGAAGTACACAAGAACTTGAACATATGAAACAGGGGTTTTCTTAGTGAAAAGTGAAAATGAAAGAAGGAAACAAACCACTTCCAACGTCTTCATTGATATACCCTGTGTAATAAGGTAAGAAAACGATTATCTATACTATATTTAGAATATCGATATAATGACCAGATGCCATATTTTCGATTCTTAATATGGAAAACTTGCAGTGAAGCAAACTAGTGTGTATGCCCTTTAAAACAATGTAGACCGAGATGACAGAACTCATGTAGGATCCCTCTCAACGGGGTATATAATGTTTAATAATTACGATACGGCCCTCACTGAAAATTAACCCGTTCCCTCGTAGGCTATTTTAGATCCAACCTCTTTAAATAAATCTACCAAAAAGTAGCATTTACTAAAGAAAAGGAAACTTTAGAATTGTGTAGATTTGAAACCGTTGTGATAACTAGAGCATTGCTCCATAGGAGCAAATTCTATATTTATCACAATGATTTAAAAAAAAATGACTTCGTGATGCTGTTTGGGCGGTTGTGTGTTTTGTATGCGGTGTTTCTTGCATGACTCATACATGTACTTTTACAGAGGCATCACAAGGCGTCAGTGTAAGGGAATGGATTAATTAAAGGTAGTGCTAAATAGGATGGAGATAAAGAGTTAGATTCAGATTGTGTTTGGTGTGTGAACATTAGAGATGGTGATTGTTCATTTGTTTTACAAAACAATAAATAGTGTCAGATAGTTTGGATCCTTATCAGATTGCGTCTCAACTGGATCCAAAATGTATGATACCACGGTACTGGATGTATTAAGATGTAGTAACGGTGGTCTTTGGAGAAACGTTGGCTTTGAGACATTCACACATGCATTTGATACCTAGCCCAGAGGTCCAGATAAGATGCGTAAATTTAAACATTTTAAGCATAGTTCGTTTATTTCTCCACAAAACCCTACACTGTGAACACTCTTGGAAAATATTAGTATTTGAGAGCGCATGTTTGTCTAAATAGCCAATAGCTATTTGAAAACGAAAATGTTAAACAATATTCAATATGGAGAAAAACTTTCTATGTCATAATGATAACTAAACAATTTGATTTTGTACGAGTGAAATATCGAAATCACTTGGATATATTAGTTTAAAAGCCTGGCTCGTACCACTATATTCTGATAATTCACAAATACTTCTAAAAACGATTCCTAAGTGATAGCAGACACTAGCTGTTTTAAAAACGACTTAGAAGAAGCTTAAAATTATGGATTTTCAATATTCCCTTGCATTTCGACAACGTTTATCTGATAATTAGCAACGACTACACGTCGGCGTTCTACGCCATTTCGACTTGTTTTTGGTGTTGAAGGAAACGGAAAACCTAACATTTCGACAATAAATTGACAAAAATATCGATATTGTTATGTTTTTGCTTTTTATCGGAATAAATACAAAGAGTGCCATTGTTCTAGTACTACTTTTATTATACTCAAATTACGCCACTAATATGCGGCAAAGGTGTTAAGCCACCAATACTGATCATATACATTTATAACATATTCCATTTGTGGCGTAATAACAACTTAGACCCTCGTTTTCTTCATTGTTTCTCATATAGTGACATAGTAACATACTCAAATAACTCTCTGGTCGCTTTAAGCATCTGGTTCAACTCTCCTCCTGTCTCTATTAACACACACGTATATATACAACCCTCTCGGTAGCTCTGAACCCTGTGTCCAGAAATTACTAAACATGTCACCTCTAGACACTCGCTACTTGACATATGAAATGCATTTGTACTATTGAAAACCAGAACATCCCAGTACTATTAGCCCGGGGTTCTGTTAATCAGTAGCTACATTTAACCAGTAGCGAACCCATTTCGCTACACACTGCAAAAAGGTGTTCATGCACAATAGCAAAACCCTTTCGAATACCTTTTAACAAATCAATTATTTAAAAAATATCCAGCTTCATAGAAACTTGCAAATGTTGTGCCTCTTTTCAACTGAACTGTATGCCAAAGGCTAACGAATAAACACCCGCACACACATACACACACACACACACATACACACACACACCTGGCTGCTTGTCAGAACACCTATCATCAATCTGAACATATATACATACAGAAACATGAAGAGATTTAAAAACAAAACATGCCCCAACCCAATTTATGTTATAAAAATGACAAGATGTTCAGCAATAAAGAAACATGAAGAATAGTTCAGAATTCAGAGAAATTAGACCCTTTCATGAGGATTTATCCACACGACATATTTGTAATGTGTAATAAGTTATGGGAGCATTGAAACTAATGCCATAGTCCCTAACCGGTTGAACTCAATTTAACGACAAGCACTTATGTGCTGCACATTCATACAAAAACCTGTATATCATACTTATTGATTCAAATATATCACTTCTAACATGTAATATTCTATCCAAGATCCTTCACAAACATAAATAAAGCAAATGTTACCAAATAGTGTCAAGTCCAAAAAGGGAGATAAGTCTGTTAAAATTCATGGAAGTGTTATGGCTGCTGCCAGACAATGTCATCCAATAAGTTCAAGCAGCTTTTTTTATTTTTGTGAAAAGTGTCAACTCCAAAGTCACCTCCAAAGTTCTAAACCTAGGTATCTTTTCAGAAAAACATTAAGTTCAAGGAGCATAACTCTAATCAAAATTATTCAACCAGACCGATATTCGAACTTAAGCTTTAACTCATCTAGATTTAGCTTTATGTCAAATATAAAATTGATATCTCCAACCACTTCCAAAGAAAGACCGGAAAATTGAAAATTTGACAAACAAATAAAGTTCAAGGGTGATAACTAATCTTAGCTTGAAACTGTTTCAAACCCAGATTTAGATGTTAAATCAAAATGGTCAACACAGTGGTAAGTTGATTTTAACCCTTCAAAACAGAAGTCATGGTTTTCTCATTCAGAAATATATGCCAGCCTTCCATAAGTATTGATAACACTTTTCTAGATTGTGTTGATGACCATAGACATCTAGGTATTATTTTCAGCCACGATATGACTCCTGGCATGCGCATATAAACATTACTACTGCTTCAGCCTCCAGGATACTCGGCTCTATAATATTGTTAAAGAACAAAGTTAAGATAACTACTCTAATGACTGGTCACTACTTATATATATTAGCTCAGGCCTTTGCTTGATTATGCTACAGTAATACTGGACAAGAGGGTCATGAGGCCCTGAAGCGCTCACCTGAGATAACCCCAGGGGCGGGGCCATTTTTGACCACAAGAATTCAAGTGTACAACCTTGGTAGAGAACCACTAGGCAAAGCAGTATGCCATTAATTAAAGGTCTAAGCCTTATGGTTTCATAGAAAAATAATATTTTATATTTTACCCATGAAAAACTGATAAGCCCTGAGGCAGGGCCAAGTTTCGCCCAGTGGTCAGGTTCGTAAGTTAAACATTTTTGGCAGAGGACCACAAGCCGCAGCTACATATATGAGGACCATTAGATCATGTTACATACCAACTAGCAATGGTCTAGGCCTTACAGTTTCAGTAGATTTTTAAAGATTTTTCCAATGAAAAACTGATAAGCCCTGGGGCGGGGCCATTTTTGGCCCGGCGGTCATAATTTGAACAATATTTGTAGAGGACCATAAGATCATGCTACATACCAAATATCAAAGGTCTAGGCCTTACAGTTTGAGAGAAGAAGATTTTTAAAGATTTTCCTTTGAAAAACTAATAAGCCCATTGGCGGGGCCATTTTTGGCCCGGGGTCATAATTCGAACAATGTTTGTAGAGGACCAATAGATCATGCTACATAACAAATATCAAAGGTCTAGGCCTTACAATTTGAGAGAAGAAGATTTTTAAAGAGTTTCCTATGAAAAACTGATAAGCCCTTGGGCGGGGCCATTTTTGGCCCGGGGGTCATAATTTGAACACACTTTGTAGAGGACCATAAGATCATGCTACATACCAAATATCAAAGGTCTAGGCCTTACAGTTTGAGAGAAGAAGATTTTTAAAGATTTTCCTATGAAAAACTGATAAGCCCTTGGGCGGGCCATTTTTGGCCCGGGGTCATAATTTGAACAACCTTTGTAGAGGACTATAAGATCATGCTACATACCAAATATCAAAGTTCTAGGCCGTACAGTTTCAGTGAAGAAGATTTTTAAAGATTATCCTATGAAAAACTGACAAGCCCTTGGGCGGGGCCATTTTTTGGCCCGGGTGTCATAATTTGAACAATCTTTGTAGAGGACCATAAGATCATGCTCCATACCAAATATCAAAGGTCTAGGCTTTACAGTTTCAGAGAAGAAGATTTTTAAAGATTTTCCAATATTACCATATATGGAAAAAAGACCACGCCCTCTGGCGGCCATGTTTTTTGCCGGATCAAAATTCTTTTAACAACTTTTAAAGTCTATCAACTGAGAAACATTTTGGTGAAAACTATATTCAAAGTCATTCTGGAGAAGAAGATTTTTCTAGATATTGTGTACAGTTGCCATGGCAACAAGACCGATGGCCCCACCCACTATCTTTTAACAACTTTTGAAGCACCCACCCACAGTATGTATCTGACCAAGTTTGGTTACAATTGGGCAGTCGGTTTCAGAGAAGAAGTCGTTTGAAATTGTTGACGGACAGACAGACGGACAGACTGACAGACGGACAGACGGACAGACAGACAGACGGACAGACGGACGACGGACGCCGGACACAGGGATATCACAATAGCTCACCTTGAGCACTTTGTGCTCTAGTGAGCTAAAAATGTACACAAGATGAAAAAGACTTTAAAAAGGCTACGATATGGAGCAGCTCGTATAGTTACCGGATTGACTCGTTCCGCATCTATAAACAACTTACTTACATGCAAAAGCTAATATTGAATTTTAAAGAGAAGAATGGGCTCCTTCTTAGCTGTCTTAACGACATATTTCCACCTACAATGCATGTATCAAGCAACTATGAACTGCGGAGCAACACTAACTTTGTAATCAAGTCCAGGCGTCTCGAAATCTACTCTAAATCAGTTTTAGCCGCTTCCATTAAATTATGGAATAATCTTGATTTACCGGCACACAACGCTAATACACTTATTGGTTTTAAGGATAAACTTAAACAAATTAAACACCAGATAGTTCCTTCTTATTATTTAAGTGAGGAACGCTTCTATAATGTGAAACCGGTGTAGTAACTTAAATGACGGTCTCTTTTATAATCACCTACGATTTTTTAGGTCGCCGAGTTCCTGGGACGCAACGCTAAAACGTCAGTTCTTAAAAGCTGAATATTTATTATTCTAGTTATCTGGTCAGTATTTTAGGGTTTAACGGTTGAAATAATTCATATTATGTATCACTGTTATCAAATTATTATTCATAATAAAGTTTTAATAGATGTATTGCACGAGTACAGTTGGGGTTTTTAACATTTACATGTATCGCGTGACGTCACAGCTTGAACCCGGCGCTTTCACTATACATTGCTTAACCTCGGGGTTAAACGTGCTCGTATACCAACGGCACACTTAGTAATGATGGCGTATCCACCTAAACACACCCGTCGCTACCAAGAAGCGTGGTTGATATTCGTACGTTCCACCCTATATATAAGTACATATAAATTATTACGTGAAATTTATACATTATCTGATGAGGAGAACACATCTTTATCTCTAGAGGTGCAAGCATATATAAAAAGCACTCGGTCCAATAGATAAATTTGTATGATTTATATAACTGACTTAAGGTAGTTCGCGCTGTTGCTCGGCAAAAATCGAAGTTTATCAAATTGGTCCAGGTATTCAGAAAGTTACCGCCGACACGACTGCGACGTTCATTTTAAATTTGACGTATGCTCCTTAGCAATGTATGACGTCAAAAGTTCCCTCTGGTGTCACCTAAGCAGTTCACACCTGCTTTGGTATTTCTTTACAAATGCCGCTGCGTATTTGAATGATTCGAAAACTGTTTTGAAGAAGAATAATAGTTCTTTAATATGATATGCGATATATGTTTTCCAAGCGTAATGCTTTTGTTAAGTCAAGAGTTGAAAGATGGAAACCTATTTTACCGCATTCTGATATTGGATATTTTCGCCATTTTCGACGAATTCCAAAAAAACTAGACGGTGAAAGTTTAGAAAAAAATAATTTCATACTCAAGCAAACAAGAGTGCCAAAATGTCACAATATACGCCCGTCAAATGTCTGGAAGTTGAAAGGCCATTTCTCCATATCAGGTGGCATAAAGTTAGGGGAGATAATTGTGGAGTGTCAAGGACATTCTTGCTATTTATCCAACCTGACTATTATGGTAATATACATACTGACCAAATTCGAAATGGATTGGATTACAATTGTTTGAGTTAGAGAGTGGACTGGCAAAAGTTCACCGAAATTCACAAAGTAAGGGGGGTCATTCTTGAGTGTCAGAGAAATCTTCCTGGTTATCGATTATGACTGAGACAGTATGGTAATATTCATGCTGACCAAATCTGAAAATGATTGGATTATATTTGTTTGAGTAAGAGAAAGGACAATAAAAATATCACGGAAATTCATGAAGTAAGGGGAGATAATTCTGGAGTGTCTTGGGCAATCTTGCTGGTTATCGAACATGACTGAGACATTATGTTGATATACATGCTGACAAAATTTGAAAAGGATTGGATTACATTTGTTTGAGTTTGTTTGACCAACATTAACATTTTCAGGCCACTTTCCTTTTCAAACATATTGTTGAGACTATATTAAGGATTATTATATTAATATCATATGTTTTTATTGGGAATGAAATGTTTCATAATATTTATTTTGCAGCGAACGACAGCAGCATTATTCAAGAAGCTGCGCAATATCTCACACATGGAGATACATTTAGTTGATATGAAGTAATTATAAGGCAGGAAAAGTTACTGGCCTCTACTGGGATTCGAACCCCGGACATCTGAAATACTAGTCCGACACTCTAACCATGTTGCTATAGGGTTAACCCAGCAGCAAGGCTAAGGGAAATGCCTTACATAGGCCGATCACTACACTCCCCCTCCCTCTTAACCTTTAGGAGCCAGGCATATACCCATGCCCTGCAAACCCGCATGCCCCTTAGACTTTACATGCATCCCCGCATGCGAACAGAATTGTCCTCATCGACAATGAAGTAATTCTAAGGGAGGACAAGTTACTGGCCTCTACCGGGATTCGAACCGCGGACCTCTGGAATACTAGTCAAGCACTCTAACCATGTTTCTATAGGGCGGCTAACCCAGCAGCAAGGCTGTTTGAGATGCCTTACATAGGCCGATTACTACAGATGTAATACTACCAGCGTCAAGCCACATACCTTGGGCCGTTTCTAAGCTTACGGGTATAGGGATTCACAATTAACCTGTGACTGGAGTTCCACTACATCGTGGCCTGTAGATGTTCTCACAATGGTTAGACAAATTTTGTGACCCTATTCTTGTTGCACACAGCGTACAGTTTGATGCTAGAATGTTGATGGAACACGTGTCAAGCACAGTCACTTTCACCTAATATATGGCTTATCATGCAGCTTGAAACTGTTCAGAGAGAAATACCCTGAATTGACCTCACCCAAGCAAAAACTTATTGTTATAAAAAATTTAAAACAATATTACAACGCACATGATGCAGTGTCTGATGTACATATGCTAGCGCAGCTCCTTGTAAAAATACAGATGTAACAGCACAGTTGAAAGTGTTCGCTGCGCAAGATGTTTTACTAAAATTGGAACAAAAATAAACGAAAATGCATACATAGACAATAAGCATATCTAAAAATCAAATGCTAAACCCCTTGCACCGAGCGGCTTACAAGTTGTTTGACTTAACAAAAGTGTTACGCTTGGAAAACATATATCGCATATCATATCGTATTGAAGAACTATTCTTCTTCTTCAAAACAGTTTTCGAATCATTCAAATACGCAACGGTTTTTGTAAATAAATAGATGAAAAAGTAGTAAAGTCAAGCAGGAAAAGCCACACACAAAACGCCACCATCACTAAAACACCGACAGAAAGAAATTTATACAGCAATTTATACACATTCACAAACACACACATACAGGAGAAGCCACATACAAGACTCAACCACCACCAACACATCGATAGACAGCATGTCACACATCCACACACACGCGCGCGCACACACATGAGAAAACACAGAAAAGAACAACACACACAAACACAAGCACAAAGACACAAGACAAACAAAAGTAAGGGTGACAAAGAGAGTAACGCCTTGGCACAGTCAGGAGCAAAATCACCACTGGGGCCTTAATATTGTAAATAAAGGTATCCCCTCCGGACTTCCCAACAACATAGAAGACAGTAATCACAGTACAAAATGTAAAACATAACATTACAACAGTGAAAATCCGTCAAATATGTACTCAATGACTTTGCTGAAGACAGAACCACTGCAGGAAAGCCGTTAAGGGCACGACAGAGAAAAGGTAATACAGGAGTCTTGTAAACTCATCCCACTTCTGGGTTAAGAGCATACCATCATAGAATACTACCCTCGGCCTGTCATCGTGCAAGCAAAGGGGGAAGCATAGCGACCGACTGTAAAGGGGTCGATAACCAAACATGCAGTGTGTTGCAATATAATAGGGTCATAACCTTTCTTCCTAAAAGTTTAAATGCGTTTAATAAACAAATCGTATAAAAGGAGAAATACGCAAGAACATGTGAACTGCTTAGGTGACACCAGAGGGCGCTTTTTACGTCATATATTACTAAGCAACCGACGTTAAATTTAAAATGAACGTCGCAGTCGTGTCGGCGGTTACTGTCTGAATAACTGGACTAAATATGATGTTAATTGGATAAACTTCGATTTTTTGCCGTGCAACAGCGCGAACTACCTTAAGATGGGGGTCTTATTTGGGCGTTTGACTTGGGGAGCGATTTGAGTGGGTTCAAGTATGTAGTCAGTTCTAGCAGAGCCAGTGTCTTCTTGTTTTAATTTCTATTACTCACAACATTCCGCCAATTTATTTAATCTGACTTTAACATGACATCAAAGGACGGGCCGATTTCTAATGTTTGTAAAACTTGTGGACCAATCCTTTTGTATCTTGTCTTAATTTATGTTTTGTTATGATGGCAATTAACAATAGAATATGATTAAACTAAACTCCATGTCCATTTTTCTACATGTGTTTAAGTTGATAAAAGGGCATACGGTATAGGATTAAAGTGCACGTGTATTAAATCTGGTTTCCGTCACCAAAATGCGGCGAACAATGCACCGATATTTTATTTCACCTCCCGCTAGTTTCTGGCCTTTTCATTGACGAACAGTCACGTGGTGACCCTCTCTATTTCTATAGTAGGTCAGTTGCTGACCGACAAAATGGTTGCCATTTAAAACAGTTCGTCTTTTAATCATTTATTTGTATTACTCATGTTTTACAAATATAACGGATTGGTGCATTTTAAGCAAACTTTTTGCAACCCTGTATAATAATGATATTAACCTTGATGTCATTTTAACGTAAACATCATTTCCGTAATAATAACAATATCATCATTTGGTTCAAAATAAGTGATGGAATGTGGTCGGTGAAAGAAATCAGTTATTGGTGTCCAACGCACTATACAGTCCATAAAAGAGTAATATGACAACCACTGCAGACCCAGATGAGAGGAATCTTCTAGGAGTCCTCTCATCTGGGTCTATACTCTTTGCAAATGACACCAGTGACTCGTTTGAAATAGTTGGCTAATACAACCCATGAACCCAAGCAATGCAGTCATTTAAATCACAACGGATCAAAGGGGCACACCTCTTACAGTTTCAACATATCTGCCCTTATTGAATCGTTTACCTTATATAGAAATAATGTAGAAAATGACTGCCGGAGGCGCACCATATTCCTTCTGTTCTCGACCACCTGACAACTGAACTTTCGGACATACTTCTAAATGTTGAAGGTCGCGTGATGGTCCATTGCTAGTATCCCTACTTCGACGCAACATGGAATAGCTTACTGATAACAAATTTTGTGAAAATTGCAATGATGTCTCCCTGCATCGGACGCCGACGATTTTCAGAGTGAGCTATGTTTCTGGAAAGTAAGATGTCGTTCAGAGGACACTCCGTCATCAATACTTGCAGGTTCTTAAGTAGACATCTTTTTTTAATTGTGAATCACCTAGCATCTGTTTTAGATATAATAAACCTAAGGAACGTTGTTTTCAACTATAATAAAATTGGCAAGACTTAGATATTGATGCCAATACCCCTACTAATTGAGACTGTAGCACTTCAAACCTTTGCTATAAACCAGTTGGCCATGTCAAAACTGGTAATTTTGACATCATAAAAGATAAACGTATCAGGACCCTCCTTACGAAAGGACCTAAATAGAGAATACATTCCCTTATTGATTTATATGCTTGTTGTACTCATATTGCGGAAGCTATTCAAGAATTCTGCATCAAATGGTGTCGACGAGAACCTGCTGATGTTCATGCTCTTTCGGATTGGAAGAAACGTATTTTTGACATTAATGATACACGTATTGCTTTTTACAAATCAAATTACCAGCTATTACTACCTCGACCTATAGTAACATTTCGATATTTGAAGAAAAAACATTTCGAATTTTCATTCACATTATGTTCTTGTCACGGCTGGTTCACCAGATTTAAAAGTATAGCACATTTTAACATGTTCCGAGACTATATATTTGTGAACTGTAATAAAGTTTGTGAACCAGTTAACTCCTTCTTCAAAACATCCACACAATATAATCGTCAAATAATGATAGCATTAGTTGATGCCTTGACAGCAGTAAAAAGAACAAAATGTGAATGAAAATTCGAAATGTTTTTATGTTTATGTTTTTATGTCCCTATACCTACTACCCAGCATTTAGACACAGGCACGCCCTAGCTGAATGTCTGTCAATCCCACGGACCTCAGATACTAATACAGCGTGTCCCTTTACTCCATGAATATTCATAAAAGAATTAATGACATCATAAATATAAATGCTATAAGAGTCATCTGGTCTGGTCTTATCTGTTTGAAAGGCGTAGAAAGGCCTTTTATGGATTAAAGAGTTATAGCTTTATCCCTTTATTCGGTAATTCTGCCTAATGAATCTTTGAAAATAGAATAGATTCAGATCATACTGTTACTGCTAATCACCAGGGTATATTTGTTTATACTCGTATGTAACATATGTAACTCCACTTTTTACCATGAGAAAAAAATAATATTTTGTAGTTTTACAGAAATTTTAATTAGTATAATATTCGTAATGGACTGGTACATGTGTTATATGAAAATTCATGAAGAAAGTGGTTACAATACGGTTTTCTATCTGACACATGTATTTTCTGCGTCATATACGTCGAAGCTACAGTCAACGGATAAACTGGTTAGAATCAAAATAAGCAAAACCAAATGGAATAGTCCGAAAATGAGTAAAACGGGCTTCGATAGCTTGCATTCAGAATATACTTTAGCAGCTATACTACATTTGTCAGTGAAATGGCTCAATGGTAGAGAAAACGGTGCGGCACTCCATGGCGTGCAGAATTTTCACATTATATCCGTGTCTACCCATATACACAAATGGTATCGTCTCCTCATTATCAAGTATTTTTCTTTCTATTGTAGCTTCTCCAATATGTTTTTATGTAAAAGTTCAGGAACATAATGGCGATTATAAGGGTGAAACTTTGGATAAAAGCTGCGTATTTCCATGGATATGCACAATCAAACAGCAAAAATTGGGAATTGTGCAAGGTCACGATGAAAAACTGAACCTGTAAAGATAGAAACAACAATAGGGTTAAACTGGCGGATCACTGAGCCAAACATTTAGATTGTATGCAAGAATGTCGGTGTCGTGTCTGGGTAATATCTGCCTGCAAATATCGTCACGGATTCGATTCAATTATACCGACAACAATGTTAATTCGCGTCGATATTTGCGAAAATAGTAAATAATCATTTGAAAGAAAATTTATAGAAATAATATACAATGTAGTTAACCTTAGAGTGATATCCGAAATCTATTGTAGTACAGTAGATGCTGGCGTATAACACTTAACTCGGTTATCCTGGTTACAACCGATTATATACGATAGGTGTGATGCTCGGTAGTACATCAAAGTACAAAAATGAGTCATGCAGGAAATACCACATACAGAACAAACACTCGCCCGAACAGCAACACAAGGAAACAGCAAATATACATGGGTAGAAAAAACAACAAGAGACGCACAAAGACAAAACAAACATACAATAGGAGGAAGATGGAAGTACCGCCTTGGAACGGTCAGTGACAAAAGTCACCGGGGGTTTAAACCGGTTTATGGGCGCCCAACCTCACCCTTATTCCATCCCCATCCTAAAAGACAAACAGTGTAAATAAACGTATCCCCTCTCCGACTAATCTACAACAACCGCGACAGCAAATACAGTGGTAAAGTGCATGTATAACAAAAAAACATTTAATTGAACATACTGTATCCACCTATCGCTAGTGTAAAGTTCAAGTTGAACAAATATAAGTCTCTACAGTCTCACATGTATTATCAATGTTTCTAAATGGGTTTTACCTTCTCGCCTTTCAGTTTTGTATTCAACCATTTCTCTCATATAAACGTGTTTTGACGCATTTGCGAACATAGTAGACCCATATCAGACGGCTCCTATCTGTTTGCTAGTGGGATTTGAAACATATTTTACTTTAGTTTCGAAAATCGCTACAGTGTTCCACCTTCCTTATTTCATTATAACTATTTTGTCCATGCATATTTAGTAGGTATTGAAATTTGCCGCATTTTCGGTAGATTTATGCAAAGATGTTGGGTCTAGAAATAGCCTACGAGAGAATGGGTTAAACGGGAAATATCGAGTAAATATTGTAAAGGGAGCTGAATATTGCGTGTAACAGAATTTATATTCTATTTGCTTTTTCTACATACATACATGTACATATATTTTTAAAAGTTATTTATAGTGTTGGATGGGTGCTAAAAGTTATTTAAAGTGTTGGATGGGTGCTTGAAATTAAATGCATGCCATAATACAGGGACATATGTTTGCCTATTCCTCCCCTACAGCCAACAGTTACCACATGTTGTACTACCAATTGTCATAGTATTACTCTTATTTCATTGTTTTTCTTTGATTTTTTTTTGATTTTTCTACACACAAACACATATACATGTATTTACAAAATTATTTTATACTGTTGGCTGTGGTACTTGAAATTAGATGCATGCCAAAATGGACAAAAATACAAGCTAACCTAATAAGATTTACATCTCTTCATAAGTATGCACATCAAAATGAAAGGTCGTTTTAGGCACTTCAAAATTTAATAATGCAGATCTTTTGTATATCATTAAATTTTAAAGTTTCTAAAACGATATATCAATTTGATTTTGAAGAGCATACTTATGAAGAGATATGAATCTTATTAAGTAAGCTTTATTTTGTCCATTTTGGCATGTTAATCCACAATGTCCTTATCCACAGAGTTAACTGAGCTACAAATCATAGAATAACTGGTCAATCATATAACAGACAGACTTAAATTTAGCTACTTCAAACAAATAAGAATGATTTTAGTTGCCACATATTAAAACATACATGTGTATGTTGTACAGTAAGTTTGTTTAACATATCTAATATATTAAACAATGCATATGATACTAAATTATATATATAAGAAATGTTGACTAATAATAATTTGTAGACATTTAGTGTGTAGAGTAAAAGAGTAAAACTTATATTTGGCCGGCATGCTCTCAAAATTTATGGATTACCCAACTTTCAAAAATGATAATCAACTACACAGTTGCAAGTTTGACAGGCAACTATGATAAGTTTCTATTGTTAATTTTGAAATGCTCTGCAGTGCAGTGAAATCGGCTGACAAGTGAGAGTACGTGGACATTGGAAACAAAAAATAACATTAATGGAAAAGTAGTAAAGTCAAGCAGGCAAAGCCACATGCAAGACGCAACCACCACCAAAACACCGATAGACAGCATGACACACACACACACACACAACCACACACCCAAACGCACACACACACACACGAAATGAACACAGAAAACACCAAAAGACACACAAGAAACAGGGACAAACGTTCCACAACATGAACAAACCACAAGCACAAAGACGCAAGGCAAACAAAATGAAGGGTGACAAAGAGAGTACCGCCTTGGCACGGTCAGCAGCAAAAACACCACTGGGGGTTTAAACCGGTTTACGGACGTCCTAACCTCACACTTCTCTCAAAGTCACCCTAGCTTTACAAATATTGTAAATAAAGGTATCCCCGCTGGATAAGTTCATTCGCAGTGAAGGAAAACTTTATAACAGTTATTAATGCTAATTTATTAATTTATAAACGCAAAAAATAGACAATAATTTCCTCTCCAGCGAAAAAAGGAACAAGCGAATATTCAGCTATCTATAAATAGACTCGGCAACAAAATTCTGAAAGTGAAAACTTTTTTAATGGTACACGCCATGCTGATCTAAATATCTTCAAGTAACATCTTCCATTCCTGAAGAAGTTTCAGTTGGGGAGGCAAGAGGCGCTACTCCCTTCAGTTTCTTCTCAAAGAATACTTTGGAAAATGTAATACTTGTTATCATTATTATTATTGTTATTATTATTACTATTAGTAGTGGTAGTATAAATATTATTATTATTATTATTATTATTATTATTATAGCCAAACATTAAGAAACTGCCTTAGCCTTTATTCCTGATGTTTTTATCATTCATAGACTTGTTATTTCAAAATTCTCTGACTTTTTGATTAAATTCCAAAATCCCCTGACAAATTTTAAAGTTCCCTGACATTTCCCTGACATTAAAAAATATATTTCCCTGACTTTTTTCCAGACCGTGAACATCCTGAATGTGAATGTGTAATGGGATGCTCGTGTACACTCCTTAGCCCTTTGTGGGGGACACGAGTTACTAATGTCATTTTTCAAACACTGTAGACGCAGATGACAGAGCTCCTAGAAGAGTTCTCTCATCAGAGTCTGTACTGTTGTGTAATGTCATACTTTTCTTTAGAAAAATCTCGAAATGTTCATCATTAGCTTGACCTGTTTGAATACTGAAATAGTCCATCTGAAAATTCAGCGTTGTATGGGTTAATGTAATGCAATAATCTTCATGCGGAAATTCTCACTTTTAACCTATGACATTCAATGCCAGTTTCGAACTAAATATCGAAACATGTAAAAAGGGCCAACTATGTTTACATGCATTGTCATTCGTGCTAGTTATAACAAGTTGTATGAAACCACTTGGGTGTTTCCCATAGACCCGTTGCCCATTTTGGACACCATCTTAAATCGAATCTCAATATGCCCGAGTGGTTACAGCTAACGGGTCAAAATTCTCTTCAAGATGTAAGAAAATGACAAACCAAACAGTAGATATACAAGAACGCTATTGGGATGTATCAATTTGTCGGTTTAAACTTGTAAGGAATAAAAAGGTGTTACAGTTCAAGTGTTTCACAGTGAGCCAGTATACTTACCAATTGAAATATGGTTACGTGGCGTTTCCACCACAGATACTTTTCGTACTTTGGTCCCAATGAGGATATTCCATAATACAGATACATGACCACGTGTACAAAACAATTCACTAGTACATGAAATGTCCCGAATCCTCCTGGAAATTAAATTAGACAAACACATCTTTTTATTTAAAAACGCTTTCTCGTGTCAAGCGTAAACACGTGATAAAGTCAAAAGTAATCGTAAAAAATTTAGACGTTTCAGATGAGTTATATTGTAAACACTTGGTGCTTACCACGAGTTATATCGTAAACACTTAGTGCCGCTTAGCATGAGTGACATTGTAAACACTTTGCGCTTAGCATATGTTATATTGTTAACACTTGGCGCTTAGCATAGGTTACATTATAAAAAAAACTTGGTGTTAAGCATGAGTTACATTGTAAACAATTGGCGTTTAGCATGAGTTACATTATAAAAACGTGGTGTTAAGCATGAGTTCCATTGTAAACAATTGGCGTTATGCATGAGTTACATTGTCAACATTTGGCGCTTATCAGGAGTTTCGTTGTAATTATTTGGCGCGTAGCATGAGTTACATTGTAAACACTTGGTACTTAGCATGAGTTACATTGTAAACACCTGGTGTTAAGCATGCTACTTTTCGTAGTATTTTTTAAAGTTTGGGCAGAAAATGAAAACTATTATCCAGTATGTTACAATGTATTAATATTGAACTGCTTATGTTTGAAATATTGTACGGTTTACGCTACAATACCTAACATACTTTTAAAATGATATAAAACCCGATAAAAACCAAACCAAACAATACATATAAGCGAAACAATAGGATTAAAGATCGACCATGTAATTATACCTGGTACAGCTCTTACTCCCAACCACCAAACCATAGGCAGACAACCGTGGTGAAACACGTGCAGCGGTGTCACTTGAGAGTTCTTTTTCTTCAAAATGAAGAACACCTGACATATATAAAAGTCGAAATTAAATCACAAATGCAGTAAAATATATCTACAACGATCACATAAGTATAATTATCAATTTCAAACCGATGGCGCTTAAGGTAATTCTGCTTCAGGTAAAAAATGTGACCTGTTACATACTAACCATGAACTTTGTATTGGACAATTTGCTGTGATTGAAATATAGTGGTGTTGGGGGAAAAGTTATATTTGAACATTTATCTTATAATTAGGACTTATTAATACACCAACCGGACTAAAGAAGATAAATTTGGAAGGATCCTTTCTAAAAATAAAATCTGGAAAAGTGAGTTATATTTTTGCATAATTTCAGGTAAAAGTTGAAGTTTTATTTAGTTATTAAAATGAAATTGGAACATTTATCATATAATAAGGACTAGCTAATACACTAACAGGATTAAAGAAGTTGTTTGGAAGGATATTTATAAAGAAGAAAAAATATGGCACAGTGAGTAACATGACACCTCCTTTTTGCATATTTTCAGGTAATTTTTTGCATACATCCAGGTAAAATTTGAAGTTTTATTTAACTCTTAAAAAGCGTTGTTTAACATTTATGAATTATACTAGGACCTTTCTTTATTAACTTCGCCCCTTACTTCATTATGTCTCCCTCATTTATGGGGAGACATATTGTTTATGCCAGAGTTGTCTGCCTGTCCGTCCACGCTAACAATTCCTATTTATGTGACTAAATAATTACATGAAATGGTTTTATGTGGCTTATTTTCAGTTTGTGTGACTATTTTGAACAAAGAAATAGCCACATACACTCAATCTGTTTGAATGTCCGTCTGTCCGTCCGTCCGTCCGTCTGTCTGTCTGTCCGTCACAAACTTGTGTCGCGCGTATCTCTGACACCAGTTGGGCTAGAGTCACCAAACTTCACAGGACTGTTCACCAGCATGAGTTGTTGTGTACCTGTTTTTTTTTAATTGTCTCCCCTGTTAAATTTGGAGTTAATGCCCCTGATTACTTAAAATTAGACAAACTTGACTTAGTGTCATGCATATCTCTTAAACCACTAGGGCTACAGTCACCAAACTTCACAGGATTGTTGACCAGTATGAGTTGTTGTGCACCTAGGATTCTTGAATAATTGTCTCCCACTGATAACTTTGGAGTTATTGCCCCTGATATGATTACTTAAAATGAGGGAAATTTTGTGTCATGAATATCTTTAAAACCACTAGGGCTAGAATCGCCAAACATCACAGGAATGTTGACCAGCATGGGTTGTTGTGCACCTGGGTTTTTTAATTGTCTCCCCCTGATAGTTGTTAAGTTATTGCCCCTGATATGATAACTTAAAATAGAAACTTTGTGCTACACATATATTTGAAATCAGTAGGGCTAGAGTCAACAAACTTCACAGGAATGTTGACCAGCATGAGTTGTTGTGCATCTGGGGGTTTTTAATTGTCTCCCCTGATAACTTTGGAGTTACTGCCCCTTATGACATAAAATAAGAGAAACTTTACTTTGTGTCACGTGTATCTCTGAAACCACTAGTAATAGAGTCACCAAATTTCACAGGAATGTTGACCAGCATGTGTTGTTGTGTACCTGTTTTTTTTTAATTGAGTCCTCCTGATAACGTTGGGGTTATTGCCCCTGATGACTTAAAATTAGACCCTGATAAATTTTGAGTTACCGACTTTACACTTGTGTGTTGGAAAGAGGGTGGGAGGGGGAGACATCTGTTTTTGTGACAAAAACAAACCTCTAGTTCTAAGTGTTGTTATATTTGCTGGTCCTTCGGGATCATTAAAAAAATTCATTGAAAATTGAATACTGCTTAAGCCGGTGCTTAAGGGGGTGTGAGTAGTGTTGCACCTTTAATTACTATTCATGAACAGATTAAATAAAACCGAGTCTGTAATTTTCTCTTTTTTGCATTTCTTCTTTTTCTTTCGAAGGATCACCCATTTTCAGAATATATGTACTTCACAACAGCACGTGTTAAGTGCTTGTGCGGCGGCTGTAAAAAGTCGCCCCTTACTTGATTCTCAGTGTTGTTATATTTTCTGGTCCTTCGGGATCATTAGTGTTGATGATATTAGTTTTGAAAATTGAATACTGCTTAAGCCGTTGCTCATGAACAGATTCAATAAAACCGAGTCTGAAATGTTCTCTTTTTGCATTTCTTCTTTTGCTTTCGAAGGATCACCCATTTTCAGAATATTTATCAAAAGAATTGCTGAAAATTGTTAAAACTTAAATTTTATCAATTTTAGTATGAAGGTCAAATTGAAAGGAAGTTAACAAACGGTTATTGCTGGAAATACCTTAATGCGGGACAAATGTAATGCAGAACCCATTCCAATCCCCAAAAACCACACAAACGCAAGGGTTTCTTCATTATTCTGCATTAAAAAAGTCACCTGCTTTTAAAGACCGCAATGGTCTCTATAAAATCTACTGTACGGTAATTGGAATATAATCATGTTACACAAAACACGGTCTGCAATCAATGGCACCTCCACTTCTCCGAGACGAATTGGAAAATAGGCTGCTACACTTCTCGCCAAAGGCCAGATTCTCAAAACAAATGTGAACAAATGAAAAAGGTGAGTTGTACCTTTATGTTTCTAAATCATTTTAGGACGCATTCAATGTCAGAGATTAGAATGCTTACTATTTAATAATAAACATGTATATATATTCTTCAGCGTGAATACTTGAAGGGCGAGTCATTTCCAAATTTGGGATAAATGATGGAAGATAAGAATTCGAAACTAGCGCCAAATCTTTGAACATAGGATCATATCAAATTGCTAAACTTAGATGATCGATATTCCGAACTGTGGTATATTTCAAGAAATCAGACTATTTGCACTTACCGTGTCAAAAAGCTCTATGTATTTTGCAACGAAGAAATACCATACAGCTCCTGCCATCTGAAAATATTGATAATGTTGTTTTGCAAGGGAAGCTATATAGTCCTGAATCTGTACTAACTATATCCATGTTGTGAATACTTAAAACCCACAACTACCACTCGGAGTAATGTAAGTCTTGGTGGCTTAATGTACTTCGAAAGCTATGCATATAGCTTTTTAGAAAGTATTAGTTTTGGTCTGCATCTAATATGCGTCTGCAAATTCTGTCGTCTTTCGTCTTTTTCTAAGGCGGTGCTAGGAGGCGTGAGCAGTGTTGCACTTTCAATTACTGCTCATGAACAGACTCAATAAAACCGAGTCTGCAATTTTCTCTTTTTGTGTTGCAATGTTTGCTTTCGGGGAATCACCTCCCTTTAGAATTTATAATCTTCACAACAGCAGGTGTTACGTGCTTGTGTGGCGGCCGTAAAACGTCGCCCCGTACTTCATTCTCAGTGTTGTTATACCTTCTGATCATTCGAGATCATGAATTTCAGTTCATCTTGTTCTTAAAATTGAATACCGCTTAAGCCGGTGCTAGGGGGCGTGAGCAGTGTTGCAGTTGCACTTTCAACTACTGCTCATGAACAGACTCAATAAAACCGAGTCTACAATTTTCTCTTTTTGTGATGCAATATTTGCTTTCGGGGGATCACCTCCCTTCAGAATTTATAATCTTCACAACAGCAGGTGTTAAGTGCTTGTGTGGCGGCCGTAAAACGTCGCCCCGTACTTCATTCTCAGTGTTGTTATACCTTCTGATCCTTCGAGATCATGAATTTCAGTACATCTTGTTCTGAAAATTGAATACCGTTTAAGCCGGTGCTAGGGGGCGTAAGCAGTGTTGCACTTTCAATTACTGCTCATGAACAGACTCAATAAAACTGAGTCTGCAATTTTCTCTTTTTGTGTTGCAATTTTTGCTTTCGGGGGATCACCTCCCTTCAGAATTTATAAACGTTTCATTGTATCGCATTTTCCTGCTTGTTATTTATACAGTCGATACAGCTTTGCCATATATTTGTTTTTATGGTTTTGTGTAAACAGGAATATTGTCTCATCATCTGCCACATTCGAGTGCGAGTGTCAATAAGTGCGAGTGTCATGAAGCATTTAAGATATAAAGTTGCCAGATGGGTATTCAGTCTGGATATTTTACAATTATTGAAAATGGATTATTAAACACCAAAACGAATTTAATTTCATTCCATTGCCATGAAGCATAGCAGCAATTATGCAGAAACTGTATACGTACCCTCAAAGCACCTGGGGAACCTGTGTAATCTGGTATCCAGTTACAGCTCAGAGAAAACCCAGTTTCAAAACTGCCAATGAGTAGCTGCAAAAGTCAGAATTATGCACTTGAGTATTCACGAAATATTGAAGTTATACCTTTACCACCACTATACGTCTTGCAAACATAGCAGGCCCATGTCAGGGTTTGCTGTTTAAACACTATTGTTGATTTAAGTTTACGTTGTCTACCATGACAAATGTTCGCTAGTTTAAATTTATAAACAAATTGAAATAAATGCTTCAATCAAAGCTGATAATTACACAGAAATAAATTGTGTCGCCCGACGTTGATCTTTTTAAATGCCACGTGTGTCATGATTTTCAGTGCATGTTCTGATGATATAAAACTTCAGTGGTTCAAGTTGCTCTCCTCTCTGGCCAACTCATGAAATTCAAGCGAAACGTTAAATCTCGTACAGTGTCTTACTTTTTCAAATCAAAAACCATTTGTAGCTTTTCTGCGCTGGGGTACTTTTGGTTGAAACAAATACACGTCAATATGGTTACAAATTGCCTATAAACACAAGTGTACTCGCTTCTGTCATATAAAGGATATATTAACCGTTACCATGATTCAAGCGAATTTGTTAACAGTTTAGGTATTGATACGCCGAGAAACTCAACATCTCACAGGAGGACAAAAACTGTGTCTCTGTGCCCTGGTTGCATATCTGTGTGGACCGAAATTGAATCGGTCTTTAAAATGGGATAGATCAATTTTTAAAACGAAATGCCCAGCAAACTAAATGCTAATTGAGGTTCGACGTGTAGGTGGCGTTGTACCTCAAGTGCTACAAATGCAGAGTACAGGACCATGCTGAAGTTGTAGAATACAATCACGGGTTTGATATTAAAAGGTGGGCGATGTGCCATCCATTTCGGTCCAAGGTAGACAAACATCAGGTATGTTGCAGTCAACAATGATCCCACCACAGGACTCTGTATCAGGGGCCAGTCTTTGATGCGGGGATCTGAAATAAAGACAGCAGAACCATGATGGCGGCTCGTTTCCCCAGTGCCATCATTAAAATTATCAACTCTTTCTCCACCGAATTCAAAAAAACGACTGACAGGGTCTATTGCAATGTGCTAATATGTGAGTACTTTGCAAATAGTTTGGGATCCAGATGAGGCCCCGAGTTACTCGGGATGTCATAAGGATCCAAACTGTTTGATACACCACCTACGGTATATATAATAACTGCGACACGTACCACTATACTTATTGGTTCATGCTTGCCCATACTTGCATTTTTAGGGATATTATAGTCATACCCAAACTATGTCTGATAGGTGGTATAAATCTACGGCATTTATTTTTAGACATACTAATATTGTATTGCCCGTAGTAACAAATGGCGCAGACATTAATTCTGACATATTTTTTTCTGAAAACGGTAAGCATTATTGAAGAGATGTGTTCCTTAGGCTTTGAGATATTTTTGAAAATAATATGTGTTGCCCTCATTGTTTTTGAATTCTATGACAGCTATCCCATTGTACATACTTCGTGCAACTTTTATAGTTGAAATTGACCAGTATGACTTAGGATAACATTCATAACATATAACACTAACTGTACCAGCCTTTATCGTATCATAACACATATAACATACGTTTAACACTAACGGTAGTCGTCTTTACTGGGTTATAACACTTATTACACATAACACTAACAGTACTTGTCTTTATTGTATTATTACACGTATAACGTATAACACTAACAGTACTAACCTTTATTGTATTAACACTCATAACATATAACACTAACACTTCTCGCCTGTAGTGTATTATAACACTTATAACGTATAACACTTAACAGTACTCGCGGCTTCTATGAAACATTACCAGGATAAGTTTCATACTGATATATTGTAACAACATGTATGGCAATTGGCAAAACCATTAACAGATCTATATAACTCCATCAGCAACCAGATCAGACTCTGATCAGATTACTATTGTAGGAATCGTTAGATATTGATCTGCTCTGTTTATAATGCCATCTCTTTGCTGTCGTTAAAAAGGTGTCTCTTTGACAAAGCGATAGGCGAGATTCCGGCGAAAAACGAAGCGAAACATGATACCACCGCGAAATCTCATGGTATGGGATCTCATGGTATGGGATACTGTTACAGTGCGAGATGACATTAACAGGATGTCGTATGTTTCAGTGTAAACTTTAAGGTTCAGCCAATCAAATTTCTCGAATAAGAGATATTGACATTATAGTTCCACTGCAGTTTTTTGGTTTAATATTTTATAAAAAAAAAAAAAGTAGTATTAGCAACCTTTTGATGATTACACTTGAAATGGGGTAAAACGGCGAACTTCGATTCTAAGATTTGTTTCTTTCGTGGAAAAAATATGTGACAAATGTGCTTTTATTTCATTACAAATGACGTGAGACAAATGTCGTTTCTTGTCCCTTAAAAAACTTTGAGCCCATTTGTCTAACGTGTTTTTGTTAGACATTTGAAGTCCCTTTGTCTCATGTGAGACAGATGCGACCGCATCGGTCTTACGTAAGACAGATGTGCTCCGAGACTAATGTGCTTCTATACTGCTGACCTTTATTGTATTGTTTTGAAACATAATAACATTAAAAGTGCTTGCATTTGTTGTATCATAACATATAACATTAACATAATCATTCTTTATTTTATTGTAACATTCATTACATATAACACTAACTGTGCTTGTCTTTATTGTATTTGAAATACCCACGATAAGCTTAAATGTTATAAAATTACGGTTCGCACGGTGGATGTCTAACCATTACATTATAGTGTGAAGTTAGAATGGGTGTTTATAAACAAAATCATAGAGAATGGTAACACAGTTTGATAAACAATCGACGCATGAAGCATAGATACAAGCAAGGGGCACAACACGCCTATTTTACTAACATGTTATCAAATATCTAAAATCCAGAAACGGAAGGAGGACGTTATCAAACACTATCATCAATGAAAATCTATATACCAAAACTGAACAAACTGTCAGTCTCATGCAGCTCTTCGCAATCATTGAAACCACGGCGATGACGAAAAGTTCACCAGAAAAAGTGCACTTTTCCTGTAAGAATAATTACTGGGGATCCAACTGTTGGAAAATCTAATGGCACGATGTTTCCATTGAATCTATTTATAGTTAATGCATCGATAGTGCATTTATTTATCAATTTAAACCGTCACCTTGTATATGTGTGCTATATTGAGAATCACATGCACATTCAAGAAATAGTTTGTTGTTGAAATTCCGTGGATAGATTTCTATAGAGATATAACCCCCCCCCCCCCCCCCACAAAAAAAATAATAATAATAAATTAATAATAATAATAATATATACTATAATGCAACTGGGACTCTCACATTTTTGTGGAGCTCGCATGAACTGCAACGAAAAAAAAGATTGTGTACACACACACTATAAGGAATTTACCTATTTCTTCATCGATACTTCGATATAACTCGAATACTATGTCCATGTAATAAGCCATTTTCTCACATAATGATTGATCTGCTCCGACAGACTGGTGTATGTATATATATGAGGGCACATCAAAAAGTTCTCTGCCTCGCTAGGATTACGCCAAATAGGGGAAATCACTCATGCATTACTTTAACATAGTATCCATGAACTTCAATACATTTAGCCAATCAATGTTCAAGCTTTGCAACCCCTTCTTGGAAGAAGGTTGCATCTTGAGTTTCAAGATACACTGAAACAGCTTGAATGACTTCATCATCACTTTGAAAGTGGCGACTTCAGTTTGGAGACAGGTAGAAGTCAAGGCGGTGCTGGAGTAAATGGCATGGGCAACATTACGAAGTCACATATTTCAGCTTCTGCTACTGCCATTTGCACTGTGTGGACTGGAGTATTGTTATACAGCAACAAATGCCAGATCGAACCGTTCTTTTCGTTTTGTTCTGAGTGCTTCTTTTAGTTGTCGCAAATCTGATGCATAATAGGCACCATTATTGTTTGGCATTTTTGCAAGAAGTTAATGGTGAGCACGCTCTTACAGTAGCAGAAAACAGACGCCATCATCTTGCCAACAGATGAAACTGGCTTGGACGTTTTTGCTACGAGGAGACCTAGGAATTTTCCTTGAGAATGCATGTCTCATCCAAGGTCACACATCTCTTAAATAATTTTGCTGGGTCAGCCTAAAAACGATCTAAGACTTTTCAACTTTTAGTCTGGATTCTGGTTAACCAGTTTACAGACAGTGTGCGCTCCAGGCATATTAGTGAAGTAGCATGAACTTAGTCAGTACTGGTGCCCATTGAGTCTGTCATATCTTGGACTGTATGTAACATGTATATCACTGATCACCATGCAGTGAATTATCTCAACCTAATAGTCCGTGTTCGCAAATTTTGGGCGACACAAGCTGGCGTTGCAAGAAGTCAGTAACCTGCAGTACAAACATCTAAACCGGACGTTAAATTTAATGTAAATATTGGTCTTAGAGTCAGGTGGCAAGGTGTTAGTCATCCAGAAAGTTCCTCTAGAAGCTTTCTGCGTGGTTTACACCCTACATTAAGTAGCCTAAAGTATGTAACTTCTTCGCTGCAATAATTCCGGTTTAAAGGGGTTTTACTGTACATGTACTTCTTTACTGGGGAATAGGAAGAAGGAGCATGCTCAACAAGTATTTTCTCAATGATGGTTTTCCTTGATGGTCATTCCATAACAGCTTTGGGTGTGGTAGGGGTTGTCCATTTTTCAGATTATTGCCACCCTATAAGTATTAAATTTGTGTCATCTACACATGTGCTTGTTTGTTTAACGTCCGTTTCTGCCATAGGCTAATAGACGCCACAAATAGAAGGAAGGGGATATAGAGAACTCTGGCGCGATGACCTACTTTTATCATTCATGATAAGATTCGTATACCGGGGTCATTTAGACATTTATGTCTTTATTTCATGGTATTTGCTGAAAGTGTATGAGTAATGATAAGTTGATATATCTGCACATGTTTGATATAACACAACTGAAAGGTAAACGTTTGATATAAAATACTTGTTTCAGATATTAATATCGTTTTCACTTGCATATCCTTATCAAAAGATGGATGTTGTATGAAGGTTTTTCATTTAATTATTTTTTATCAAATGTGTAAAAATGATTCACAAGCGAATTTGAAGTGATATTCTTGAATGCCACCTTAAATATATATGTCGTTCCTTAAATATCATTTCATTTTTTTCACCAATATAAACTTAAATGCACACAACTTGGAAAATATGATGCCCAACTGGTAAAAATCTAAAAATATACCTACGATTCATATATCAAGACATAGTAATAGGAACCATACAGAAAGGCCGACATGAAAAATCCAACTTTTTTCTAATACCAATTGTCTAGGTTAACTGAGAATGAGTCATCAACAGAGATTATCTTCTTCTTTTAGATGCCTAGTGTAAAGTACTGTTCCATTAGACCACGGGTGTATTGTTTCGTCCGAAGGAATCGAGTGCAATGGAGACAGTTATAACATTTTATTAATAGCTGTTTGCCAAATAAAATCAGCAATATCGACTTTTTGAGATCAGGCCGAGAACTTTTTGAAGGGCCCTCGTATAAATGTAAAGCGAGAGCGAATGTTCTGCACACCGTGTTACGATACCAAGGATACACATTTCCGAGCCTGTTAATAGGAAATCAGAAACCGACCTCACATACGAGATAACAACCTTAAAAGTGCGCATAAAAGTGAAGTAAATTCCTCGTTTTTAATGACTCCCTTGCAAAATTACACCCACTACGTGGTTGATAAATCACATAGTACTATGACCCCATACCATTTTATTATAAGATATTGTGACTCCCTTGCCAAAATACATCCACCAGGGGGGTCGATGTATTATATAGTACTATGACCCACACGCCATTTTACTATAAAATATAGTGACTCCTTGCCAAAATACATCCACTACGGGATCGATAAATCATATAGTACTATGGCCCCATGGCCATATTATTATAAAATATAGTGACTCCCTTGACAATATACATCCACGATGGGGGAGGAGGTCTCGATATATTATATAGTACTACGACCATTTTACTATAAACTATCTGTTTTCCCTTGCAAAAATATATCCACCACGGGGTCGATAAATCATATAGTATTCTGACCCCCAGGCCTTTTTAATTTAAACTATAGTGACTCACTTGCCAAAATATATCCACCGGGGGTCAATATATTATATAGTACTATCACCCCAATGCCATTTTAATATAAAATATAGTGATTCCCTTGCCAAACTACACCCACCAGGGGGGTCGATATATTATATAGTACTACGACCCCATGCCATTTTACTATAAAATATAGTTACTCTCTTTCCAAATACATCCACCAGGGGGGTTGATATAGTATATAGTACTATATTTACATTCGCCCTGCAACGTCCTTATATAACCTTATTCTAAAAAGAAAGTTGTATTTTCCATTGAACGTTCATTTCAATACCGGTTTGAGCCGGTTCTCCTTTTCCAAGAATTCCGCTGTGTAAGCGCGGAGTATTTGAAATGTGGCATCTTCTTACTGAGAATTATCGCTTGAATACATAATATTGCCAACTTTAACAGCCGTGGCGTATCAAAATATATTATCAAGTAATGAGTGAAGCTTAAATAAGTCAATGTCCTTACCGTTAACAAAGAAAAATCCGAGAATAAAATCCAACGTTGTGACCTGCTTGCGATCAAGCATGGTGGTTGAGTAAATTGGCTTCGACACCGCGACCTACATTCCAGAAGATGCTTTAATACCAACATTTCGTAAATATATATGGTTTGAAATATCTCGATAATCTTTTCTTTAAACATAGCTGGAAATTTACTGATTAAAATCTTGTATTCATTCTATATTTATAATATGTGTTTGGGACTATTTTTCATACCATATATAGAGATCCTACTACGTTAGAAACGAACCTGGCAACGACCTAGATAGCGGCTATTATTACGTGACCGGTAAAAAAATCCGTTGAAATATAAGAAATACAATGGAATATAAATATAAGAAATAAATGACGTGCTTCCGGTGCTCATTGGGTTATGCAACGCATAGCTTTACGAGCAAAGATTCACGCGAAGCCCTTCGGCCTTCACTAACTTTGCTCGTAAAGCTATGCGTTGCATAACCCAATGAACACCGGGAGCACGTCATTCATTTCTTAAATGACACCCATGTCATTTTACTATATAATATCGTGACTCCCTTGCCAAAATGCATCCAAGATGGGGGCGATAAATTATATAGTACCATGACCCATGCCATTTTACTATAAAATAGTGACTCCTTAGCAAAAATACATCAACCGGGTCGATATATTAATTATATCATTTTACTATAAAATATAGTGACTCCCTTGCAAAACTAGATCCACGAGGGGGTCTATATAGTATATAGTACTATGACCCCAATGCCATTTTACTATAAAATGTAGTGACTCCTTTGCAAGAATACATCCACCACGGGGTCGATAAATCATATAGTACATAACATCCATGCCATTTTAACATAAAATATACCCACTTCCTTGCCAAATTACATCCATCAGGAAGGGGGTCGGTATATAATAGAGCACTATGACCCCAATGTATATCGAAACCCCGTATTTTGGCAAGGAGGTCACTATATTTTATAGTAAAATGAGCGGGGTCATAGTACTATATGATATATCGACCACCGTGGTTGATGTATTTTTGCAAGGGAGTCCCTATATTTTATAATAAGATGGCACGGGTCATAGACTATATAATATATCGACTCCCATCGCGGATGTATTTTAGCAATGCAGTCACTATATTTTATAGTAAATTGACATGGGGGTCATAGTACCATATAATATATCGACCAACCGGTGGATGTATTTTGGCAAGGGAGTCACTATATCTAATAGTAAAAAGGCCTCGAGGTCAGAGTACTATATGATTTATCCCGTAGTTGATGTATTTTGCAAGGGAGTCACTATATTTGATAGAAAATTGGTGTGGGGTCATAGTACTACATAATATATCAACCCCAATCATGGATGTATTTTTACAAGGGAGTCACTATATTTTATAGTGAAATGACATGGATGTCATATTACTATACAATATATCGACCCCCTGGTTGATGTATGTTGGCAAGGGAGTCACCATATTTTATAGTAAAATGGCATGGGGATCATAGTACTTATTAATATATCGACCCCCGGTGGATGTATTTTCGACCACCATGGTGGATGTATTTTTGCAAGGGAGGCCCTATATTTTATAGTAAGTAGACACGGGGGTCATAGTACTATATAATATATCGACCCCCATCGTGGATATATTTTGGCAGTTACTATATTTCATAGTAAAATAGCAAGGGGTCATATTACTTTATAATATATCGACACCCCCCTCTGGTGGATGTATTTTGGTAAGGGAGTCACCATATTTCATAGTAAAATGACCGGGCTCATAGTACTATATATTATATCGAATCTCCCCCCCCCCCTGATGGATATATTTTGGTAAGGGAGTGACTAAATTTGATAGGGTACTATATGACTAATCGACCCCGTAAGGAATGTATTTTTGCAAAGGAGTCACTATATTTAATAGTAAAATTGGAAAGGGAGTCACTATATTTTATAGAAAATGACCGGGGGTCACAGTACTATAAACTATATAGACCTCTCCGTCGACCTACTACGATAAAAAGAGTGGGTCACAATACTATAAAGGGAGGTCATTATACTATGGCAAGGTAGTCAATATACTTTATAGTAAAATGACCAGGGGGTCTTAGTACTATATAATAAATCGACCCCCGGTCGATCTACTACGTGGTGTCACTTTTCCTCATTTCACCGGCATGTGTCTTCGATTTCAAGTCTGCTACAGACTTTCTTGGGTCGTAGCAGACTTGCTGACCTGTCAATGTAGCCTCATGTCCGGGTGGCATCAGAACGTGCAAATTGTAGCACGCAATCCCCAAGCCCGTTTCAGGACAGCAGAATTCACTGCGAGAAGGACATATGAACGGCACGGTATACTAGACAGCAACATGACTATCCTCAAGTCGCTCATTAACCAGGACATTAGTGGTATGCGGTCATTGCAGATGTCGCCCCATCGCAGAACGCAATCCATCGTCAACCAGAACGGGTGGAGGCCGATGATGAGTGATTTGCGGTCCATCGGGGGTTAGTTCAGACCCCTTGGCACCGACATAATCGAGGACAATGGTGTATGACGCGTGCTGAGTTTGCTAATGACAAGAGTAGATCTAGTTTATGCCACAATCATGGGAGGATGCACGTTTTTAGTTCATGTGAAAGACGTACCCTTTACTCTATGACTATTCAAATAATGGCACCATGAATATTAATTAGATTAATTGTTATACCAGAATATGGACACGTGTGCTTTAGGTCATGGCAGAAGTCGAAGAATCATATTTATATCGTCATTTTCAATGTTTTAGTTATGAGCAGGGGCATGAGCAGTGTTGCACTTTTGGATAATTGCTCATGAACAGACTCAATAAAACCGAGTATGCAAATTTCTCTTTTCACATTGCTACTTTAGCTGTCGAAGGACCTCCTACTTTAAGATTGTATATACATATATTGACACAAGGTGGTATAAAGTTATGGACGCTATATTTCTTCTTGTTTGATTTTGAAATATGTCAAGCTTGGCTCGATGAATATTCATGTAAGGGATAATGACTGTAAGAATATTAATCAGCTGAATATTTGTAATGGCACTACCAACCAGGGGAGGTTTTGCCATTACACAAACGTGTCGGCAAACAAAGCTGTCCCTGGTCGGACAGGGTACGTCTGATACTAGTCAACTCTGTGTACAAAAGGCGTCAGAGGAGGTCTATCAGATAATGAGTTATTCAGTGCGTAAAGGGCTATTCTTGGCCACAGCCTTGTGTATATGTAGTACTTAAACCTTAACAACAGACAAATGTTAGACAACCTGTGGCAATTTATGACATAACCTTCCTTGTATTTGAGTTGACATGGCAATCAACCATTTATCACATTCAAACAAATCATGGGTTACACTCTTTGCACGCCAAGTAATTTTTCATCTGCAACAATTGTCGTCTGCTTCAATTCTTAAAATGAATTTTCTCTCATTTTTTTGCAAAAATATGGTCAAGATGACAAACAGTTTGGATCCTGATGAGACGCCGCATTATGCATCTGGGTCCAAATTGTTTGCATGGGTAATCACAGTTTCGCCGCTAGCGTGCAAAGAGTTAATGTAAGCTGAAACGTCATATAGAAATACCATGGCGGTGTCATGTAGAAATACCACGACGTCATGTACAAATGTACATGTAGGACCTGACAAAAGCAGCATTTTGATTCGAAATAAGTTACGTGTTAAAAAGAATATGATGTTCGGTGTCATTTTGTTCAAAGTGACTACTCGCAAAACATCCTATCTATAGAGTGACATCCTACTGCATTTGTACTTAACCCTTTACTCCATAACTACGCGTTTCTATCCTTTTGTAAACAGAACCGTCTGATCAGGGTTTGCTCCGTTTGCTTATGGCATAATATAGATCTAATTCTACAGTATCTGCATTAGCCAAAACATGTATCCATGTACATGTACCATTCTTAAACAATAATTTGATTCTTATTCATGGTGTCCTTATTTCCTACATGAATGTTCAAGGGGTAAATGGTTCATTAAACAGATGTTGCAACATATTTCTATTTATAGGGAATCAACCGGGCGTCGAAGGCGTCAAAGGCGCCGTCGATTCCCTTTATGGTACAGTTGGTTAACCCAGTAAAAAGGTGTGTCAAAATTGACCATTTGGGCCCGGTCCGAATTTGGGCTGCGAGCTGTAAGCCTTCACTACCCACTGTTCGTCCGTGATAGGAACCGCGGCTTTAATATCATGGTGCCACAATTAACATGGTAGCTGGGGATAAGCAGTGATTTAATTAATGACATAATCACGTGCTGTTAATGACCGATGCATTGTAGTTATTTTTACCGCTGTTGTCCTGTCTCTGTTCTATTTTGTCCTGTTCTATTACTTACTGGCGCAACCGTTTGATGTTGAACGTAGAAGACAGAAAATAATCTAAAAGAATGTAAATAAAACAAATTAAATAATTTCTCAAATACATGTTCTGTACATGTATATATTGCTTAGTAATTATCATTGCTTTATGTGACCTGCATTTATTTACTTGGTTGGTATCCACTGGTTGCAGTTTGCGTCATGCGGCTGTGAAATCTTCTTCCATCGTCTGTCTTATTTGTAAATGTCCATGATAAGTAAATATGAATAGATCACAATAGTGTCCTCCCGAAATTCCCATTTGCCCCTGAATTTGATAGAAATATGGGTGTGATCTATCTATATAACAGTAATTCTTTTCTTTAGTGATGTAGGGTATAATATTTTCATTGGGTATGCAGTCATTCGCTGACTCTGGACTTCACACAGTCCCTTTCCACAGCACAAGCACTCAAGTTCAAGGTCAGGACTGACACCAATATATGAATGGCCATGCAGAACAAATAGTCCAGTATCCACTGACTGAAACTTTGTGTGTGCCTTTTTTTCATTTTCTTGGTGTATGCCTGCTTAGCGATAGGCTACATTGACAGTCCATGTTTCATTGAAAGAGTTTGAATATTACGTTTCCTTTCCATTATTGTATCAATTAAAGCCGAAGGGTGTGTCTCTGATTTGTTCCAGGGTATTGGCACGACTACAAATCCTGAGATAAGTTGTTTGCCGTGTGTCTTCCAACACGTTGCTCTTGTCATACTGATGATAATATTTGGCCTACTGTGGATTTTCGCATTCGTCAGAAATCTTATGTATCTTATTAAGAAATTCTTCTTTTTACGTGTTAATGCTTGGTGGTTCTGTCTCAATCCTTCAGCAATATTCACAATATATTTTGGAATAACAATTGTTTTGGACACATAATGTCTTTTGTCCTGTGGTAGTACAAAAGAGTTGTGCAATTCCTGTTTTGTTTAACAGTACAGTTTACCTCATCTTGTCTTCATTTTCAAGGCCTCTTTTTGCTGTGTTTTGATCAGTGGTGTGAAAAAATTCTTCAAAGACAATACTTTAAGATTGTGGTCTTTGTCAGATTGTAGTTTCCATTGTGGTCTGTGTCAGATTGTAGTTTCCATTTCTGGCTTCTCTTCCATGGAACATCCCCTATAACATTCACTGGTTTTACCACTCTCTTTGATCTTGGAATATGTGCTGTTTGAAAACGAATTGGCCCATCTAATCTTAACAGCATGCTCTATTCGGAATAGAAGGCCCGCTATGTGATTACATGCCCCAAGCAATACCCAATGCAGATTTCTCCACTTGATCTGTTCTTGTCATCTTTTCTTACAACAACCCAAATATCATAGCATTTACTAAGTGACTGTGATGGGGATCACCTTTGCCTTTAAAATGCATTTATCCGAACTGACTCAAATAGGATGTATTGATATCTCTTTACCCACTCACTGTCAAAATATCTGTATCCATTTCCCTTTTTATACTCATTCAGCAATCTTTAAACAAACAGCTTTTGGTGATATTCTACTTAAATATTCATAAACGTCTGTTATGTAAATTGATGGTAAGACTCCATTGATTTAGTTTCACATTCCCATCTAGATTTCAGTGAGAAAGCGCCTGGTAGGTATTATAGCTCGACCAATTTGACCTGGACCCTCACCTTTATGCAGAATACATAATGAGAGAGATGACACTGTATAAATAAAACTCCGCCGGTAAATCGTGAAGTCTACTCTCGCTGAAATTAACCTGTGCATATGTAAACCATACAATCACGAGTGTGTCCATACTTACCGAGCCACGTGCCGAGGATAAATCCGTGCAATGTTACGATTTTTTATGCAAATTAAGTAGGTCAGGTCAAGGTCAAATATATATCAGTATAAAGCTTGGCTTTTTATTTATCTAGAAGTAACATCTCTTTGTTTTCTGCGGGCTGTTCCACAAGCAAAAAGACCTGAAATAATAAAAAAAAGATGTATACAAAGATGTATATAAATGAATATAACAATAATCTGGAAATTAACCATTTACTCTGTGAATATTTAGCAGGAAATAATGACAGCATGAATATTTGCCGATTTTTTTAATAATAGCACTATTTATAACATAACTCGTGGCTTAAGCGTGACGTAACACAGTCATTTATTTTTTGATATTCACGGGCTATATTCACTAGTGAATAACATTCGAACGACCGAACTGTATTCATACGCGCTGTCAAAACATACAAACTGGCGGACGGTGACCTACCTGTCAGCGATTGAGTCACGATAGATGGTAAAGGATTGTTGGCACTTGCGCTTTAATTTCGATAAAATAAAACAAATTGCAATCGCTGTCAGTAATTATATACAAATTGTATGCCAAAAAATACCTACCAGCTACTGTGACCCATACAATCCATTCTACATAGAAAATGCCTCCACAACTTCACCGCATTTTCTTCACCGCATGTCCTTTTGTTTATGCAGATTTCTACTCATAAAAATATCTCGTCAATCAACAACTATAGTCATCTGAATCCAGCACAGCACAAACATATTTCAAACATGCTATACTCAGCTGATCGCGAAAATCTTCCTCCTGTTCTAACACATTTTATGCAGCAGTTCGTACTGAATCTTTTGTCCATTTCAAACATTTTCACGGAACTTGAATCGAGATTTTTGTTTCTCGGTGGAAATGTCCATGTCCATGTGTATACAACATTAACGAAGGTCTTATACCAATACGAAGGCGCATTTTGAATCCCATTACATATACGCTTTACATATACACAAGTTGTGTACAATGACGTCATAATGTGACGTGTTTGTAACTATGTATGTCAAAACTGTAACTCAAAATTTATTTTGACGTGTTTCTGTATGTTTTTGTTTCATAAACTATCACAGTTAAATTGAATACCATAGAGGTCTGAATTAGATCCTGGTTGAAATGACAGTAAGTCAAAAAAATTTGGACCTACTTTGTCCCAGTTACATAGCGAACCTAATAACACCTTTCATTTATCATTTCTATATGTAAGGAAAATTTATAACAATCCACGTTACTGCTGAAATATTGCCTGCAAAAAAACATTTGTGTGTGTTATGTTATAAATAGGATCTTGCATTCGTGTTCTTGATTATTGGATGTATTAAATTCGTCTGTTTAAAACGATAAAAAACTCACTACTTAAAGCTCGTTTTTTATTGTTTTAAAAAGACTCATTTAATAAATCCAATAATCAAGAACACTCATGTAAGATCCTCTCTATATAAACAAGGATATGTTTCATCCTAACAGAATCGGCAGAATTATATTAATATTATCTCATAAGCAAAAAGAGCAGACCTAATTGGTCTGATCTGGATCTATTCTGTTTGCAAAGGCGTAGAAAGATGTATTTATGGAGTAAAGCGTTAAAACAAATTAAAATATACAGTATATTAGCAGTTGTTTTCTTTAGAAAATTAATTAAGGTATTGTAGATTTAATAAGCAAACAGAGCAGACCATGATCAAACGGTTCCTATAGGAGGCGTCTGGTGTGACTCTTCTCAGTTTACAAATGCATAGAAATGCGTATTTATGGAGTAAATGGTTACAAACAAAAACAAATTACAATATACAGTTTATTGGCAGCTTTTCTCAGAAATTTAATCAGCGTATCACGAATCACCGAATATGACCAGGTTGTAAGGGTGAAACGGTATCTTACGGTACACGTGTACCGCGATTTTTTCACTTATGGTTCGGTTTTCGGTATTTATTTCCACTTTACGGTACGTACCGAACATTTCGTAATGTCTAGGGACGAATCTGCCGTAATAATATAAAAGCCGTTCTCTGATTGGTTCATTCTATAAATAATATCCAATTAGATTACGCGTTAAGTACATTACACATAGTTTACATACATGGCTTCTCCGGAGGGAAACGAAAGTGCATATTTCAATTTAGGAACAGTTTGAAACTGTTCCCAAATTGAAAGATGCACCACAAGCTACTTGTCGAAAGTTTGGAAATCTTTTGGCTTTCGGGAAGGCCAGTCTGAGAGCAGAATGGCAACATGTCATGTAAGCGTTGTTTCGCGAACGTGCCGTATAAAGCACGTTGAACGCAAACTGACTGTTGTAGAAATTACTGGTGATAGACAAGTGAGTTATTGTTATTAATCCTTAATGTGCTGGGTATTATTATATAATAGACTAAACTCTGCTTTCATAGTCCATTGAAAACTGTGTGGACTAAGATAAGCTGTCTTATTTAAATGTGTTATTTGAATGTAATAGCTGCTCAGGGCTTACACTGTTTGCAATGCACTTTGGTTGGAAATCTTATAGTGAGGCTCAATTTCAATTATCATCCTACATGTCAAACTGTTAAACTTGTATAATATTTATAGACAAACAGTGCAGTCCAAGATTAGAAAACTTCTAATCATATCTACACTGTTTGCAATGATTTGTTTACTTGTTTCCAGCACATTGTTGGTTATTTTAAAGTTCCAGTTGAAGAGATTATTAGATAGTGATATTTTCCATAGAAGGAGATTTGTATTTTAAGAACTATAAATCAATAGTCTATTACATTGTGTTCAGTATTACATTATTTTAGTGTTTATCCCTTAATACACTTGACTGTTTATAATTTTAAGAGATTAATCATCATCTTTGCTAGCTGTGGCAGTTACTGATTCTAGTCAAAACAAATTAATTCAAAGGGGTTATTTCTAGGTAAGCTTCAAAATTATGTTTACAAGATAAATATTCGTGTACCGAAAATGTACCGAACCGTGGCTCATGTACCGTGTACCGAACCGAACCGTGGGGGTAGTGTACCGTTTCACCCCTACCAGGTTGGACCTTATTTTCTGATATAAATGGACGCATTCAGATCAAATAATTGTAAAATGTCCTGGTGCACAGTAAATGAGCCGATTCTAAAAAAAAACACAGTGTGCATGTTGTTTTCTCCAAATATTCAATTAACAAGAGGAAATCAAGTTTATTATTTCTATCTATCAGCAATTCTGCAGATGTGCTGAAAAAAATCAATCACATATTTTGATCGGTTATTAAGTTACATGTATGTAAATTTATATAAAAAAGGCATATGTTGACTGTAATGAATTTGCATCACTTTTTTGCCCATTTTCAAATCATTATTACTGGAATGTGAATAGTAACAGGTTACAAAACACAATGTTATCAACTGAAGAACTTGTTTCTGTTTAATTTGATATAGTCATAATATAAGCATCTTGCTTTCATGAATATAAAGTTGCATTCGAAATAACAAAATCTGTGTTGATGTAATGGTTGCAAAAGCTGACAAGCCCTATCGTCTTATTATAGACATAGTTTCAATAAGAATAGTATAGCTTAAAGCAATTCTTGTGGCACTGATCCTAAAACTTCATATATAACATCATCCAAATATACCAAATACTTTCCCATAAAATGTACCAAATTGTGTTTCTGTCAATATTGGTATCTCATTAATTTTAAGGTTTATGCCAAACAGCAAGTAATCAACCCCCCCCCCCCCCCCGGTCTTAATTTTTAGAAAATCATGCCTATGCAGTGTCAACCTTATAAGATAAGCCTAGTAGATGCCTTTCATAAATATTCCCCATCAATTTTCCTATTCTGGCTGTGTATTAAATGATGTTTTAGAAAAGTATCAAAGTTATCTGTAATGTCTGTCCACTGTAATGCTCCCCTCTCACTAGTACAAATATAAGTCATGCAGGAAACACCACATACAAATCAAACAGCCACCCGAACAACAACACAACAAAAACACAGCAAATGAACATGTACATTACTATCAAACCACAAAGAGACGCACAAGGACAAAACAAACAAACAACAGTGGGAAGATGGAAGTACCGCATAGGAACGGTCAGCAACAGGTCATTGGAGGTTAAAACCGGTTTGGGTGCCCAACTTTACTCTTATTCCATCCCCACCCTAAAAGACAAACAGTATCCTTTTTCCGACTTATCTACAACAGCCGCGATGGCAAATACAGTGGTAAATTGCATGTAAAGCGAAAATATATTTAAGTGAAACAAACCGTATTCACCTATCGCTAGAGTACTCAATGAATGAGCTGCAAACAGAGTAACTGTAGAAAAGTAATAGAGGGGAAAACGAGATAGCACAAAGATCCGATGTCCCCCGTGCGTTATTTCCAACTGTAAAAGAACACTTATTAGCCATGTTAGATACATAATATAGTTAAGCTTGAAAATTGTATTGTTATAAATGAGTCTACTGTTTGTAAATAAATATAGTATGCATATAGAAAAACGTTTTTTCTAATTTGCATTCTTTTAAAATATTATCAGCTTTACTCTTAACCTAAAATGAATATGTGAACAGTAACCACGTTTCAAACACCCACTTTAATGTTAAAAAATCTTTATTTAGAAACGAATCAACGGCTAATCAAAAAGTAACACAATATTTTATATTGGGGGACAACATTACAAGGCAGGGGACGGACATTACATTACAGTATTGTTTGTATAACGGTTCAGCACTGCCATAGATAAAAGTACAAAAATGAGTCATGCAGGAAACACCACATACAGAACAAACACTCGCCCGAACAGCAACACAAGGAAACAGCAAATGTACATAGGTAGAAAAAACAACAAGAGACGCACAAAGACAAAACAAACATACAATAGGAGGAAGATGGAAGTACCGCCTTGGAACGGTCAGTGATAAGTTACCATAATATCTCACAGTAGTTGACACCCTGCTGTTTTGTTTGTGTGGCCTGACCTCAAAATTTGATTAGTAAGGACTTGTTTATTGAACACCTGCAATTAAGCGGGTAAATGGGCCTTAGACAGGAACATGCGCTCAACCAGGAATGTTTGGTTACCTACATCACATTTTCTCCTACTTCTATTGAATGAATGAATGAATGAAAGAATGAAAGACTTTATTTAACGAGGGTAGCTCAATTAGTCATCATGTCTAATCTACCTTGAGGCCCTCAAACAAGAATTTCATACAAAATACAAAACAGCAAAACATAGATCTATATGCACTAACAACAAATCAATTTTCAGAAATTAACTCTTTGCACGATAAGTAATGTTGCGTCTGAAAAATTAATAACTGTTGTCTGCATCAATTTGCAGATTCGTCAAGGATACGCAGGTGGGTCCTGATAAACTCCGAGTAATTTGGCATTTAATCTGGGTCAAGTCTGTTATCACAATTTCGATTTTAACTAGCATCCAAAGAGTTAATTTAGAGATAAGATAATATAAGTTAATGTTGCACAGGACAATGAAAAAGATAGCTAAGCTATATACCATTTGACCCTGATACGGGTGGGTATACAGTGGAGAAACTGTTATTCTTTCCCGTTTATGCTTACGCATGCGCAAACGATACGCAAACGATACGCAAACTAAACGATAAACGATATACGCGTTTGTGCATACAAACGCGTTTGTAAGCGGATTTTGCGTATATAAGTGCGTTTCATTCGGCATACCTTTGTTTTTATCGAGACCGATTGATTATACGAATGAAGTAAAAAAAACGAAAGGTATGGGGGAAAAGGATCTGTCATATATTGCTCAGCAGGCTTAATATGTCCTCCAAAATAAAAGCCGAAATTGATATAACATGTCTAGGATTAGATAATGCTGTCCCTGACATGTCAATAATCTTTCCAATTAACACCCAATCAAACAATAGCTGACGATTTGAAGCTCCGCCCCAACAACTTATTCCAAGCACTACCCTATCCAGTGTTTATTAATTCGCCCGAACAAGCAAGTTCTAATACGTGTGTCATTTATCAAACAAACACCGGACGAGATCAGTTTATCCAGAAATTCATCCTGAAATCGGTTGCATCAGCCTATAATCTGGAATTATTAAGTTAACCAACGATTTACATTTGTATTTATATGGTCAAAACTACTTTCAGTTTAATTTTGTCCTGAATGAAAACGACTGACATCTCACTATTAGTAGTCATAGGCTTTACTTTTTGTTAGATTGACCCACCCTAAACTTTTCAAAATTTGTGCTATTAAAATAATTGGTGGCCAACTTCACACCTTGAATTTTACAATGTCTACTGATTGATCTATCATTAACTTCACAAATTTGTCCCGTTCAAACAAACTGTTTGTGTTTTTGATAGATATACACTGTGGTATACTTGTATACTTTATATACATAAAAAACCACAAACAGTTTGGGACATATATATTATTTGTGGACTGGTCTGGTTTCAGATATTTACAAAACAGTTTTCAATTTTGGTTTCTATAATTTAAAAGATATACTTAAATAATTCTGCTTTCAAAATTGAAAATACCCTGTCTTTGTTTTGACATTGATTCAATTATCTGACTCCCTGGGCGCAATTAATACATTGCGAAGTTGTTAAAACAACATGCACAGTGTGGTGTCTTTAATCTGCATTGGATCTTGTCACAATTTCCTGTCTTACTTGATTGGTGACTCTGTAGGTGGTGACTTACCCCAGTACCCCAGGTGCTTGCTTATCATGAATATTTATTAGCTGAAATTTTTTATGGTACATATGGCTGAAACTATAGCTAGAATAAAACTATAAAAGGCGCCCAATTAACAATTCAGTAATCCAGAATTACTTTTTTCCTTTGGATTTATGGTCAATATTGTCCATGTTCCAAAATGGCAAAAAGGATCATATTTATGATAAACTATTTCCCTGATGAAAAATTATGTGTGAGTAAATCACTTCACCACTATAAACCCTTCACTCCACGTGCCTGTTTAAGTTAAACAGGCCCTGTTTATGTCAATGCAAACACAGTAGACCCAGATTCAAACGTAATGAAACAAATCTACAAACAGAGTAGACCCAGATCAGACAGCTTTTGTTGCAGCTCCCTAATCACTGAGCAGGGTCTTGTCGGTTTGCGTATGAAATAATATACGTACAATTACTGTCATAGCCAAACTTTCCTGTACTCATGTATTATTACAAAAACTCGATCTCCATGAAATAATTATTTCTTACACAAATATTCATGGAGATCTAACGCCTTTTTTCAAAATGCTAATTTTTCAAAGGGATCTGACAGAAACTATAGGATCAACAAAATTTCATAAGCAACAGAGCAGAACCTGATCAGACAGCTCCTACAGGAACTTCCGATCTGGATCTACTCTATTTGCAAACGCGCGTGAAGCCGTTATATAATACGAGAAGGATTGGGAAATTGATTTTAAAGCAAATTTGGTGTCTGCTGTCAACAGAGCTAACTGGTCTTTATTAATCTTTTTTTCTCTTAAGAATATTTATTAAAAGATTTAATGACCTCGTGTATATTCATTTACAGGGATTAAAGAGACGCTAGACAACCATGATCAAATCTAAAGAAATAAGACTAAGCAATCAGAGCAGATCCTGATCAGACAGTTTCTGCGTGATTTAAGTTTACGCTGTTAACTAAAAGTTTGAATAGAATAATTTTCCATGACGAAAAGGCCCATTAACCTACAGTGCAAACCTCTAAAGTCACATTTATAATAGAATGTAGCATATCTTTTTTATAATTGTAGACTCAAGTAATTGGCTGCACTATTTTCTGTAGTATAAATTTCACTGAAAACAGCCATCGATACACAGCGTAAGCTGATCCAATATAAAAAAATGTGGAAGAATCAAATCGAACAAACAATCCCATTCCCTAGACGTTCGCATCGTGGACGTTTTCTTTAACTTCTCGTCTTTTGGTAATTTAAATAATCCTATTTAGTCTCTGTCGGATTTGGAGCTACACCCATAGGCAGGGCTACACCCATAGACAGCACACGAAGCAGAAGTACATAACGTGTGATTCCTTTCGGTTGGAACAAAAAGTATCACTGTTTCTTTAAACGAAATACACATCGTCTAATTTAACGATCTACTGAGATATAACTCTTTACAAAACACAATCCGCACAACTTTAGGTATATATAAGGAACTTTTAAAGTACAAAATGAGAAATTACCATTATTAACGTTGTTTAAACACCCAATATGCCCTGTGGAACCATATATTGACGATTAACTTATAAGCGAGTTTAAACGCGTTTACAAACGCGTTTGTAAGTGAATATACTAAACGGGTTTTAAACGGGTTTCAAACGCGTTTGAAACGCACTAAGTGGGAAAGAATAACAGATTCTCCACTGTATACATGTATACACGTGCTATTAAAACCAAATATTATTTTTTTAATTTCCAATTTCAGCAAAATTAAATATAAAATTAGTGTAATATAGCTTTTGTTCTGTATGTGGTGTTTCCTGCATGACTCATTTTTGTACTTTGATACTGATCAGAATTTGTTCATAAATACTGGCACCAGTAAGAAAGATTGTATTTTAACTGTCTGTTATGTTATTAATGTAAAATGCCTGATCTAGGTCCATACCTTTATAAAGTCACTGAAATTTGCAAACGTTCAATGTCTATTTTCTGACTAAAAGAACTGAAATTAGTCTAGATCAGTGTTTGCACTAAAATGGTGTTTTCAAAACAAGCAGCATTGACCCTGGTAAGATTATTGTTATCAAGACGAAACGTGTATGTAATATACGAACTGGATCCGGCATGAAGGAATAAAGAAGTCCAGTTTGTAGTTTCTGTATTATATTTAGAAAAGTTCCAAAATGGATAATATAAACACATTTGCAAAGTTCATCTGTACAAATTCAGTATCCAAGTAAATGTCATGTATGTAAATCCACACTAAGAAGTGCATGTGTGTGTCGGAATTCCGACCACAGAAGAAAATGGTGGCGGATGCCACCCAGAAAAATTAATCTACATTTTCTCGGCCGATGCTTTGCCGTTCATGTAAACCCAAAAATTCGCATTTCTCTATTCAAAGGCTCAACTTGAACTCCGTTTGTTTCTAAAATGTAAGTGTGGTCAGGGTGGATTGGACCAAGTGACCTCTCTGCGAAAGGGGCAGAAGGGATTTAGTACATCACGTGACAATTGTACACAAAGCTTATCGCGTCTTAATGGGTTAAATCTTGCGTAATAGCTTTCACCGTGCCGGTGTAATGAGGAAAAGAAAGTGACCCCACGTAGTAGATCGACCGGCGGTCGAAGTACTATGACCCCCCCCCCCCCCCTTACATATAAAATTCTGACCCCTCATATAACAAAGAGACCCCGTAGTAGATCGACCGGGAGTCAATTTACTATATAGTACTATGACCCCCGGACATAAAAGTAAAGTACCTAGTTATAGTCTACCTTCAGTCCGAATGACCGCTCAGCCGACTGTACATTTACTCCCCAGGTCATTGAGTCATTGGCCTACAATATTGAGGCCATAGTACTATAATCGGGGGAGTCGTACTCTTACGAGCTTTGGGTCACACATATATCCGAATTTAATATGGCCAGAGTGTAGAAACTTCACAGGAATATTGCATATCATGAGCTGTTGCACCTTTATATTTTCAGTTTCTTCCCCGGATAATGTTGGAGTTAGTGTCCCTGAATAGTTTGAATTTTACATAAATGATAAACTTTGCAGCACTCATAACTTTGAAACTGATGTGGTTAGAGTCTTGAAATTTCACAGGCATGTTGCCCATCGTGAGTTATTTTGCATCTATATAATTTAAACTCCATGTCCCTGGTTTTAATTTGGAGTTGTTGCCCCTGACAAGTTGGAATGTGTTATAGTTTATAACGAACTTTGAGCCACGCATATCTCTAAATTTAATATGGCTAGTCTTGAAACTTCGCAGAAATGTTGCCAAGCATAAACTGTTATGAACCTTTGTGATTTCAGTTCCCTCTCTCTCTCTCTCTTGTTATTTTGAAGGTATTGCTCTTGATTAGTTAAACTATGCGTTAAGATAGTTAAACATCTGATGATTTGTACCTTGTTCATTTGTGTCAATTCAATAATTTGTTTGTGTCATTAGTTATATAAATGAAAACTTCTTTTGAAAACGTCAAGGAACATATTAAGAGATTGATAGATAAGTTATGACATTAAAAATTATTAGAGTTGCTTACCTTGATTCTCTTAAGACTTGAATCGTAGCAAATATAAACCATTATGTATCCTTTTCACAGCTTAAGCAGGAGTCATCTATTTTAAGTGATTTATTCGCACCATGTCAGGAACTATAGTAACATAATGATCGTTTTAGTTGTGTGACTTGTGTCCATTGATTTCCTACAAAAAGTTATTGTCCCTGATAATTTATATGTTTGTTTAACTTGCTCAAAATGTGTTATATACCTCAAAGTGACAAGTACAATTAATTTATAAAATGTGAGAAAAGGGAGATCCCTTGAAAGCAATGAAAACAAATAAAATACATGTACTGAAATCTGCAGATGTTCGTGTGCATGTTGTCTGTGCATGTTAGAATTTATTTGTCTCCCACTTAAACACCTTGCAGTTACTTTTCTTGATTAGATAGAATTCATATTACAAAGATGTGTGCAGTACATCTTAAACTGAAACTGTAAAAGTGAAAAAATATTCTTTTTAACTTTTATGAAGCTGCTAGCCTAGCAAGAAAAGAAGTATTAATTCAATGATTTATAAACACTTATTGATTACATCTTTTTCTGTTATTTTCATTATTTGTAAGTTGAAAAGTGTGGCATTACTGATCATATTTAGATCTATTAAGAATTGTGGATGTATTTTTGCAAGGGAGTCACTATATTTTAAAGTGAAATGACAAGGGGGGGTCATAGTACTATATAATATATCGACCACCGGGTAGAGGTATATAAACAAGGGAGTCACTATATGTTCTAGTAAGATGACCTGGGTGTCATAGTACTATATAATATATCGATCCTCTCACACACACGTGGGTGTATTTTTCCAAGGGAGTCACTATATTTTATAGTAAAATGACACGGGGGTCATAGTACTATATAATATATAGACCCACTGGTGGGTGTACTTTTGCTAGGGAATCACTATATTTTATAGTAAAATGGCATGGGGGCCACAGTACTATATAATATATCGACCCCCATCATGGATGTATTTTTGTCTGGGAGTCCCTGTATTTTATATTGAAATGACAGGGGGTCATAGTACTGTATAATATATCGATCCACCTGGTGGAGGTATTTTGGCAAGGGAGTCACTATATTTTAAAGTAAATTGAACGGGGGTCATAATACTATATAATATATCGACCCGCTATCGTGGATGAAATTTGGCAAAGGAAGTCACTATATTTTATAGGAAAATAGCATGGGGTCATAGTACTATATAATATATCGACCCCCGGTGGAGGTATTTAGACAAGGAAGTCACTATATGATCTAGTAAGATGGCCTGGGGGTTTTAGTACTCTATAATATATCGACCCACACACACACGTGGATGTATTTTTCCAAGGGAGTCACTATATTTTAAAGTAAAATAGCACGGGGTCATAGTACTATATAATAATATATCGACCCCCTGGTGGGTGTATGTTTGCCAGGGGATCACTATATTTTATAGTAAAATGGCATGGGGGTTATAGTAATATATTATATATCGAACTCCGCCCCCCCCCCCCCTTGGTGGATGTATTTTGGCAAGGAAATCACTATATTTTGCGGTGGTGTGCGGAAGTCTAGTGGTGACGCGCTTGATTATCAATACGGAGGTCCGGGGTTCAAATCTCGGTCCTTCCCGGAAATTTCAGAGTCGCTTTTCAGTGACTCCCATCCGCACCTCCTCTCCACCCAGGGGTTAAAATTGGTACCTGTGAGGGTCACTGGTTGGTACTGCGGCTGCATGATTGCGCCATATGTTAGCAGTGCTCAACATTGAAGGCGAATGACTCAATGACCAGGGGGTAAATGTACAGTCGGCTGAGCGATCATTCGGACTGAAAGTAGACTATAACTAGGTACTTTTTTATTTTATAGTGAAATGGGATGGGGTCATAGTACTATATATATTGACCCCGACCTGGTGGATGTATTTTTGCAAGGGAGTCACTATATTTTATAATAAAGTGGCATGGGGTCATAGTGCTATATAATATATCGACCCCATCGTGGATGTATTTTTGCCAGTCACTTTATTGAAACCCCCATCTCCAAAACACACACACACACACACACACCACACGTGTGGATGTATTTTTCCAAAGGAGTCACATTTTATAGTAAAATGACAGGAGTTCAAAGTACTATATAATACATCGACCACTGGTGGGTGTACTTTTCCAAGGGAATCACTCCCCCCTGGTGAAGGTATTTTGGCAAGGGAGTCACTATATTTTATAATAAAGTGGCATGGGGTCATAGTGCTATATAATATATCGACCCCCATCGTGGATGTATTTTTGCCAGTCACTTTATTGAAACCCCCATCCCCAAAACACACACACACACACACACCACACGTGTGGATGTATTTTTCCAAAAGAGTCACATTTTATAGTAAAATGACAGGAGTTCAAAGTACTATATAATACATCGACCACTGGTGGGTGTACTTTTCCAAGGGAATCACTATATTTTATAGTGAAATTACAGGGGTCATAGTACTATATAATAAATCGACCCCCCTGGTGAAGGTATTTTGGCAAGGGAGTCACTACATTTTATAGTAAAATGACCGGGGGTCATAGTACTGTAAAATATACAAACCTCGTGGTCGACCTACTACGATAAAAAGAGTGGGTCACAATACTATAAGGAGGGGATTATTATACTACGACAAGGGAGTCACTTTACGTTATAGTAAAATGACCGGGGGTCATAGTACTATATAATACATCGACCCCCGATCATTCTACTACGGGGTCACTTTTCCTCATTACACCGGCGGTATGTGTTGACAGTTATTACGCTAGATAAATGATCCGGAGAACAACAATAAACATGAACTTATGAAGTGTATGAATTTACCGATGTAATATTACCTCTAAATATCAAGTTATCATGGTCAACATAATGTCTTATAAACTTGGTTCCTACATTGTAAGGGTTAAATAGTTTAATTTTAACTTTTCAGATTTGATATCTAAAGTATTTTTTATAGAAATTAGAAAATATATTTTTAATCTACAATGAAGCACAATGTATGGTCAAACAGCATGTATTTTAATCAGATAAACTGTCACTGACAGACACACAGACATAGAGACATAATATTATGGCAGAGAAAGGACAGTTACTAAAACCAAATTACCATTTTATGTCTTAATCAGATAAACTGGTACACACAGTGACAGTTACTGACAGACACACATGCATAGAGACATATGGCAGAGAAAGGACAGTTACTAAAGCCAAATAACCATTTAATATCTTAATCAGATAAAATGGCACTGACAGACACACAGACATATGGCAGAGAAAGGGCAGTTACTAAATCCAAATACAGTAAAAACCTCTCTATAACGGCCACAACATTGTGCTAATAAGTTTGTATTTAGAACAGGTAGCTGCTTTAAACAAGGCGAAAGTAAAACAGAACGCTCCTATAGAAGCGTTCTGTTTTACTTTCACCATGCTTCAAGCAGCTACCTGTCTTCAAAACAAAATACTTGATGTAATTAAGTAGCCGTTATAGAGAGGGTTTACTGTAACCATTTTATGTCTTAATCAGATGATAGATGAATATAATGTTTGTAGAAAGCTGCTATGTACATCGGTATAATGCAGGATGGAATGTTTGCAGAAAGCTCCTACCCGGTGTCTGTATGCAGAGAGCTCCTACCCGGTGTCTGTATGCAGAAAGCTCCTATATTATAGCACAGGCCCCCTTCGCATGTTATATCTCAAAAAAAAAAACTCCATCACAAATATATTTACTTTTTAATCACATGTCATAAAAGTGTCTAAAACATACTAAAATATAGTTTTCTGACCCAACCAAAAGAAAATTGAAACTAGAAAATCGTGTCTGTAAGATACAGTGATGCCCCCGTGTAGGTGCTTGCCCGGTGTCTGTATGCAGAAAGCACCTACACCGGTTGACTCCTACACAGGCTGTCTATGTATGGAACATCTACCCGCTGCATCTTTCTTACGTAAAATAATAACTTAACAATTGCAGAAGTAAAGTGTGAGTGACTAGTAGTTTGGACGTAGG